>FIZV01011517.1:0-27781 GCA_900050545.1 Trionymus perrisii | reverse complement strand
CAGTAAATTCAAAACTTGAAGAAAAATTTTTAAAAATTGAATTAAATCAATAATTTTTTTTTTTTTTTTTTTTTTTTTTTTTTTTTTTTAGAACAAAAAACTCGAATCTCCAGTCAGAAAAGCACCAATCAACGAAGTACATTCTACACCAGATGACGACGCCTCCAATCGTAGAAGTAGTCGAAGACTGATAAAGAAAACTCGAGAAATTGGTCGGTCATCTTATCCACACCTCGTTCGTCTTCTCAGCTCGCGTATTTTATAAAATCGAATTCTCTTCATTTCAGAACAAAAACCAGAACCGAGTAAATCGAAAGCAAAAGAAACGCCTAAAACTAAATCGAAAGAAGTGAAAGCGAAGGCAGGACCAGCACTCATAGGAAGACCTCCCAAAATATCCAAGCTTAAAAAAGAAGAACGTCGAGAAACTCCACCAACACCGGTTAAACAAATCACTCCGACGAAAGAAGAGGAAAAAGAACCGGTAATCATCATACGTAAAAAGACACCGATAAAGAAAAAGCCTGCGAAAACTGCATCCAAACGGCAACATTCGTTGGCAGCGAGAAAACGATGGATTGCTAGAAAAGCTAAACAGGAGGCTAAGAAAGAAAAAAGCACCGTCGATGAAAGGTGAATATTATTGAGTGTTCGAAATTCATCGAGTTCGAGTCTAAGGTATTGATTTGCGTATTTTTCTTTTTTCACAGCCCTATGGAAGTGGATGATGTCCAAATGCCACAGCTATGTCCAGTTACGGAAGTTGAAGCGGAAAATCAAATATATAATAATCCTCCGGTCTTGGATAAAAAGCCAGAATCGGATTCGCACGATGAAGAACCCAGCGGTGCAGCTTCGACAGAAATTAAAGATCAAAAAGAGGATGAAAACGATGATAAAAAAGATGGCAATGAAAAGAATGAACCAGAGAAACCATCTTCGGGAAATGACGATTCGTATCCGCCGGAAAAAATGGATACTTCTGAAGAGGTAGTTAATTTTTCATTCAAGACGAATCGACTTTTTTTGAGAGAGATTCTAATCCATTTTTTTTTTCTCAATAGAATACCGACGCTCAAGACAAAGAGCACTCGTCATCTGATATTCCACCTACAAACCAGGCCGACGGAAATTTTCCAAAATCTCCTGCTCAATCGCCTAATAGGAAAGATGGCGACATCGATTCGTACTCGTGCGAAGACGGGCTGCACCAAATGTCCACGCACGCCTATTCGCAATCATCCTCCTCCCAGTCGCCTTCGTCATTACCGTCGACTAGATCAGCAGTGTCGCCTCAACCTCTGACACCGTCATCGACTGACTCGCACATGTCACGTGATAAGAGCCCGTCACCTCATAGAGATAAAAGTGATAATGACGGGTCATTCAAGAATAATTCTGCTGAACCCGAAAATGCTGATACGAAGTCACCTAAGAAGAATTTAGAGGATGCTGATCCGAAGTCGCCAAAAAAGGAGCAAGAATTTGAGGTGAATAATGTATCCGGCATGAGCGTCAAATCAGAGATATCAGAAGTTAAAGATGAGCAGGAAGATCAAAAAAACTCAGTTGAGAAGAAAGAAACGGAAAATGTGGAAAAGGTAAAAATATTAAATTTGCTTTAAACCAAAAATGAAAAAAAAAAAAATGAAAATTGCGTCAATTTTGAATTTTACAAAACAGCTATTTTTTTTAGCTAAAAATCTATCCCACGTGTCATAAGATATAATGTATATTTTACCTACTCTCGCAGGATCCTGATACAGAGACGAGCTCGATCGTACTAACGAACGGCGAAAACACGGCTGTAGCCGAGGTAAAAATGCCGCTCGTGCCGGAACCGGAGCATCCAAAAAACGAAGTAGACCCGGCGGCCAGAACCGAATCGCCTAGGAAGCCATCGCCACAACCACCACCACCCGCGTTAACGCCGCAGCCAGCGGCACCGTCGGCGGCGCCTGGTCACCATCTCAGTCAATCTGTCGATCAGCCTTGTTCGCCTTGTCCGCGAACCCCAACCCCTGTCATGCCTAAAATCGAACAAGAAGAACATCGTCCATCGATACCGACGCCAATGGCGAACAACATATCTGAGCCAAGTTTGCCTGAGCCACCTTCTCGATCTAGTCATAATTCCGGTCAAGATACGCTACCGAGCGTCGGAAACCAATCATCTATGAACAATTTGCCCGATTCGGGACCTCCTCCTATGTATCCTCAGCCTTCCACTACACCCGGATCGGGTTTAGGAGACTATGGATCAAATCAGAGTGTACAGCAACGAATGGATGATCTTAAATATGCCTCTCCTGGGACACCTTTGCAAAATAACACCATCGCTAACGAACACCGCGGTAACAGCACCTTTCGCAAAGTAACCAGTTATTATGGCAATCAATACTCTAACGAGAAAGCATCCGATAAGATGATCGCGTCGGAGAAGTATCGATATCCCGGTGATGATAAACTGACCAAGGATAAAGTCAGCCATATCGATATGAATGCTGCTGCTAAAAGTTACATCAATCAGATGCCACCGAATGCTGGTCAAATGGGCTATGGTTCATTTCCACCAATGCCAGCGCCTCCTTTACTCATGGGAGGGGATAAAGTGGTGAATTTATCGGATGGGCGAGGCTATGTGCCGCCACCACCTCCGCATCATCACCATCATCATCATTCGGCGGCCAATATGGTAAACATGCATCACGAATTGACTACACAAGCGATGGGTATGGCTGCTGCGGCGGCTGCAGCTGCAGCAGCAGCCGCAGTTACGCCCAGACATGACCATGCGGATCAACAAATGCAGCAACAGCAGCAGCAATCGCAGCCGGAGAAGTATCCGAAAAGTAAAAAACTGAAATGTACTAGTCCGGTGAAGCTCAAGGAGAAAAATATCGATACACATGTACCTACGTCGCTTTCGGGCAGTCACATCGGTGGCGTTGGGCCGAAAAATGACACGACTACTACAAACACTAGCCCTTCTAATGCGAAAAAATACCACGACAAAGATGATCGTTTTTATAAAGAGAGTAATCTCGAACAATCTTTAATGAAGGTGAAAAAGATCGCCCATCAGATGGAAGAAGAAACGAAATACAAAGAACGTAACAAATGTGGTTCGACGAAATCGCCAATGGTCAACGCCGGAAGCACTGCTAAAGATAAAAAGCTCGCTAAGACAACCTCGTACGCGACGAATAGCCCGATGGATACTTCATCGTCCGAGATGGCTGCAGCAGCCTCGAAAATACATCACGAAGAAATGAAATACAAAGCGATGCGTCGAGAAGAAGAACACATGAACGCTTCGGCTGCCTCAGTCACCAATCTAGATTCCGGCCACCACTTCGCCAGCGGTGGTCCGATAATGAAGCAGCCGGTGCCTTCGCCGCATGGATCGGATAGCCGAAGTATGGGAGTCTATACGCCGGACTCGACCACCAATTCGGTCCACTCGGTGCACGGATATGGCGGCCAGTACGACATGGATGCAGCCCATTTGAACATTGAGTCGCCGAATTCGATTTCGTCCAACGATATGAATATCTCGTCCGGCACCGAACCTATCACTCGACCTCCTTCGACGACCTTACCGATGCATCAGATGTACATCGATTCGCAGCAGCAAGCTATGCTTTTTCACCATCTGCAACAGTCCCATGGATTATCTCAGCTACACGCTCAAGCACCTCCGATGTCTATGATGTCGTCACATGTTGGTAAATCGTCCTCGTCATCTTCGCAAAGCAGTCGTAAAAATCAAAACAATGTTAATCACCATCATCACCATAGGAATAAATCGGTAACTAGTGGCGGCAGCCAACAACACAATAATATGAACAATAACGCTCTACATCACAGATCGACCCCTCCTACGATTACAAACCCTCACAGTCCGCTCAATCCGCCATTCGGAGGCTCCGGTGGAGGTGGCGTCAACACGACGACCTCAAACAACACGAGTTCATCGGTTCTATCTCATCGTTCGACGCCTCCGGTCGTAAATCATCAGCCACCTCCGCCTTCTCAAAGCAGACATCATCAAATAACAGCCGCATATTCTCACGGCCATCATCCAGTCATAACGCAAAGTGGATACCTAGGAGTGTCGCAAATGCCAACCGCATCGTATCCGCCGAGCGTACCAGTCACCACAGTCATACACAATCGAATGACTGCCTCAGAGCCACCATCGTCTCAGCAGAGACTCGTATCTTCACCTTGTTCGACCGGATCGCCTACCGGATTCTATATTCAAACTCCGATGCATCATTCGCCTCACATGCATCCGGCCACTTCAATCAGTTCAACGTCTCCTTCATCCGGACCCCAATGCAACAGTCGCGGAATGCAGAACACGCAAGCGGCGGCTGCGGCAGCTGCAGCAGCAGCAGTCAACGCTTGCAGCCTGGCTAAATTACAACAGCTAACCAACGGTTTAGATGTGCTGCCACCTGGCCATTGTGGCCCTCCCGGCGGTACCACTGGACCTGGACCGATGACTCCATCGTCGCCTATCAATCTAACGCCTCCGCCGTCTGTGTCGTCTCACGGTAACATGACGACACCTCCAGTGGCTCATCATCTGGCTCCTCAAGGCCCAAACTTAGCCAACTACAAGTTATTCGCAGCTGCCCAAAATATACCTCCTCCGTCTCCGTCGTCCGCTTCGACTCCGGTACCAAGTAGTACTCCGTCTTCAGCAGCTTCACCAGTGGGTAATTATAGATCTTCCAGGAGCACCACTGGTCATCACACGTCCGCTAATTCGAGTGCGACGAGATCCGGCATGAATCCGAATGTCGCCATTAATCAGATGATGACCAGGTACAGCGGTAGCCCTTATGGTTACCAGATGCCCGGCCAGCCGGCTCCGGGAACTCAGACGTTAGGGTATATCGCGAACGGAGCTCCACCCGGGTTTATTAACCAGTCCCAGTTACCAGTTAGGATGGGAGTGATGAACGTAACCGCTGCTCAGAATCAATACGCTCAAGATCCTACGCAGAATTCCATGTATTCGGCTGCGGCCGCCGCCGCCTATTATCCTAGTTTTATACGGTAACGTTTAATTACCTCCCTGTGTACGTGGATGAATCGATGCAAATCGCGCAAGCAAAGCGGATCAATTTAATATTCTGATTTTTTCGAATGTCGAAAATTTCGTAAGGCGAGTTCGCACGGAAACCGGACTTTCCTTAATGAATTATACGTAATTTATTTTATTTATGTAGAAATGAGAGAGAAAGCTTTTACTAAAATTTTTTGAATATGGGGTTCTTCAAGTGTGTCTCGTATTCGTATTTATCCATTTCAAACCGATGGCATTTATTAAGTAAATAATTCGAATTCGCTGGGTTATTTCATCTATTTATATATTGTTTCTTTCTTTTTTTCCTTTTTTTTTTGTAGTTATTCAGTTTTTCTGTTACATATTGTATATAAACTGCGTGTTCACGGGAATTGTGACTTTTAAGTGTGAAATTTATACGGATATGAATATTTAAGCTATTTTTAGTAGCCGTTGTTTCGCTGTTCGGCGATATTCCTCGTTCTTTTTTTTTGTAGTGCCACAATCTTGTACGTACGTACATTTGTTTGACATTTTCTTGTATAAAAAGGAAAAAAATGTTTTGAAAATTCGTTACGTTGTCTTACGAAATACTAAATTATTTTGTTAATATGTACTATTTTACTGTATATTCAGAAATAATTTAAGTTGTTTTATTTTTATGTCTGCAAAATCTGAATGGTTAAATGTACATGCGTCTGTATTGAATATTGAAAATATTTTAAAACTTTACAAATTACATAAAGTTTTACTTATTATGCTGTGTTTTTATTATTGCGTACTTTGACGTCGAATCGAAAAATACTGATGCTGTCATGTGGAAGTTTGAAACGAACATGAGGTCGTAAAGAAAAGTATTGTATTCGTTTTCGCGAATATTGAACTTGGATAAATTTTGAAAATTTCCAGATGGTGTTCCTTACGTATATTACCAATTTGTCGACCGTGGAAATTAATAAAAAAACAAAACGAATTCGTTCTAATGTAATTTGAGAATTGAGACGGTACACAAGTGAAAAACTTCAGAGCATAAGTAGAAACATTTTATGAGTGATGAAAATAGGTACCTCTACCTAGCTACCTACATAAATTTGTGAGTGTTCAAATTATAAATTCATGAATAGTGTATAGAAATAATTAGAATCTCTATAAACTTTTTGGTTCGTCGGTTTGTGAGAAGAAAAAGATACAAAGCAAATAATTTTTCGAATTTATTGCTGCAAGGAGTTTTAATACAACGTCTGATTAGTTATTACTTGATTCTTAATTCAACCAACTTCTCATGAGATTTGAATTTGAAAATGAATTCAGAAATTTGGTGTTTCGTTGTTTGGATGTGTTTTTTCTTATCAGTAACCGGTCACCTGATTGTGACGTCAGCCCTAAAAGGAATTTGAATTTCCATTTTACCGAATTCTTATCATTTTATAAACTGTCTCTCTTCTTGTATTGTATCAAATGAATAGTAATATTCTAAAGTTTGGTTTCATAATTCTTTCAAAAGTTGCCATAGCATCTAGAAATCTATCCACATCGGCCGCAACAATGGTGAAATACCTGAACCAAAAAGAAGCCATAGAAATCGATCAACAACTTTTCAACGAGTATAAATTCAGCGTAGAACAACTAATGGAACTCGCCGGCTTGAGTGTAGCTTGCGCCATAGCTGAAGCTTACCCTAAAGCTTCTAAAGTAGTGGTATACTGTGGACCTGGTAACAATGGAGGAGATGGGCTCGTATGTGCACGTCACTTGAAACTATTTGGGTACAATACGACCATATTTTATCCCGGTAAAAAGAATATCGAAATGTTTGATAAATTGTTATCACAAAGTACAGCTACAGGAGTAGATTTATTGAACGCCCAGCCTTCGCTGGAAGAACTAAATAGATACGACTTGATCGTCGACGCGTTGTTCGGATTCAGCTACAAGCCACCACCGAGAAAAGAATACGAAAGTATATTGGGATCGTTGAAGAATACTACTACACCTATCTGTAGCATCGATATACCTAGTGGATGGAACGTTGAAACTGGTCCTTCGAGCGATAATTTTCTACCAGAATTTCTGATTTCGTTAACTGCGCCGAAACTTTGTGCTAAATTTTTCACCGGAAAGTATCATTATTTAGGTGGTAGATTCGTTCCGCCGAGTTTGCAAACCAAGTACGATCTCAGATTACCTGAATATCCGGGAACGCAGTGTTATTTAAAAATGAATTGAAACGATTTATTTTTTAAGGTTTATTTTTTTCGAGTATAAGGTTTGGCAGTGAGATTTTTGATAATTTTTCATCTAATAGTGTTATTCTTTTCGGACTGGCCTGTAAATAAAAATAAAACGTGTAAATACATATATTTTTAATCGAAGATTGTCAGTAATTATTTTTTTACCCTCGAATTGAGAATACGTTTGGCGAACTGCACATTGTTTTCGGAATTTATTACGATATTGTAGAATTGACATTCTTTTATTGCTTCGTCCCAAGAATTAAATAACAAATCTAGTTTCAGTTTTGATGTCGGGTAGGCGGTGTTTTTGCTAGAGTAAGAGAAACACATCGTTTCCAGAGCTCGTCTAAATTCAGATATAATCAATTATTAATAAAGTAAAGCTATAATAATGAATTATCCATGAGATATGATTTTTACCTTCGTATTTCATTCAAATGTAGTGCAACAAATAAACAAGCTGGCAATAAAGACATGGACGGAAGAAGTCGAAAAACATTACAATAATTATTTGTAAAACAATTTAACACCAATTTCAAGGGTTTTTTAAATGCTTCATGTCTAGAAAAAAAAAACATATTACATACTTAATTATAACAAATGATCCAATAATTAGAGAATTGAAATCGATGTCAAACTTACGGTAAATCTAATAAAACAGCACGATTTATAATTTCCACTTTGTCAAAATTTACAATCAAATATAGCGCTTCTACTTTGGCATAAAAATCTGCGTGATTTTCTGAAGGGTGATCTTCATACAGCTTGATAAATCTGGTCAAACAATCTACAAGCTGATCGTTGTTCAGCTTTGGGTCAAAATTATTGGGTGATTCTTCACAAAACCTGAAAATAGGCGAAAAGTAAAATAGGTAACGGCACATTTTCAGAGAAAAAATTGGTAATGTGAAACCTACGTATAAGCAGAATATACGTAGAAGTTAATGATAGGAATAAGAACCTGAAACCAGGTTTCTGGAGATAATCTTTGGACAATTCCATCTTGTTTGATAGAACGTAATCTGTCATCGATGAAATTATACAAAGCTGACATTGATACTCGATTGTCGTTCATCACACTGAAATGAAAAATTAAACTTAATCTTACGTTGTTATACCTTTTACAAAATAGAAGGTTGAATTACCTATTGAAAATATAGTTAAGTGTTTGTAAAAGAATTGAAGGAGGTCGTAGTAATTCGGGTTTAGTGAGTTCTTGGCCAGCTGCAGATCTACGGTAGGATTTGATCATTCTGGATTTATCTGCTTTTCTTGTTTTGCTGGTATTTTTAGGATCGGTTTCCAGGATATGTATGAGTCGTTCCTTTTCTCTTCTATGAAACGTTTAGATCATTAAAAACTCAAATACTAATATACACAGATAGAGAGAAAAGAGTTATTTTGAATTACTTGATACACTCTTCGGCTGGACACATTTGTAAACATTTGGCCTCGATACGTTCATCCTCTTTTGTTTCTGTCATATTTTGTTGCCTGGATTTAAATTCATAAATTTATAAAAGCACGGTTACGTTTATTTGCAAAAATTTCCAACTTCCAACTGAAAAAATTCTTCTCGTTCAGAAAGTGATATCTTATCCTGATCTTATCCAAGTAATGATAAAAGCTGTTTATTTACAAATCACTTCAGTGTTGCAAAGTTTGAAGTCATTTTTGAGACGAAAAAAAATCAAGTATTTTTTTCGTATTTTTAAATTTTTTTCGTATTTTTAAATTTTTTTAAACTTTTTCAATATTTTTTTAAAATGGGCTTCAAATGTTATGAAATGATTTGAAAAAAGACACAAAAATACGTTTTCTTCTTCTTTATTTTATCAGGTTTATCATTATTTACATTCTGACTTTTTCTTTTCCGTTTTTTCGTACTAATATCACCATTTTTTGAATGATTTTTAGTTTTTTCCAGCTTTTCCTTCTTTTGTTTGTCCAAGTATGCTCTGAAACAAACAGAAAATCAATTACCTAATCTATTACTACAAATACAAAACAAGAAAATATCTTTTGAAAATTACTTGTAACGATGAGGCTTCGGCGCAACATCTCCTCGATCTGGTAATTTCGTTTCCAACTTCTTACGAATTTTTTTATGTGGCTTTTTCAAAGAGGCCATAAAATCTGGCACTTCACATCCAGATTCTTTCATTACATTAACGACACTAGAGCAAAAAAATGAAGGATAAATGGTAACAGAATTACGCAGTGCGATGAGATCACTCCAACCTACCTTTTTAAATAAGGAGCATCGTCGTCAGTGAAAAACGTAATCGCTTTTCCTCTCCTGCCAGCTCGACCAGTTCTTCCTAAAATTAATTTAGAATATTTCAATTTAATAACAATAAAAAAAATTATTCAAGATAAAGAAATTGATTTTGGTACCTATTCTATGAATATAGGAAATAGCTGTGGGAGGGAAGTCATAATTGATAACTAAATTAACTCCTTTGAAATCGATACCACGTCCCAATAATTCTGTACAAATTAGTACCCAGATTTTGCCTTCTCGAAAAGCTTTCACTGTGTTGTCTCTCTGTTAAATTAAAAAACAAGTTTGAATATTGTAAAGGTAAAAGTAATAATATTAAACAAAAATATAATCACCTGTAATTGAGTGCGATCGGCATGAATGACATCGACATTTATTCCATCGTATAATAATTCCTGGAATAATTCTCGAGCTCTTTCTTTTGATTGAAGGAAGACAAGTACAGGAGGTGAAATCCCCTAAAATTAAGTTAAAATAAGTATTTAAAAAGTAATCGATATTATTTAGCCATCTTAAAAATAATATAATTACTTGACGTATCAGGTCTCTCATAGCAATCAGTTTGCCTTCCTCTGTTCCAACATAAATCAACTGCTGCTCTACACTTTCAACGGTTGTATTCCTGCGAAATTACAATATTCATTAAATTAGTACTCTTTTCTTCCATTCAAAAATTAATGTAGTCGTACCTATGTCCTATAGTGACTAGCACTAAATCTTTGAGGTTTTTCCTACTCCATTTAGCTACTTCGGTGGTGTAGGTGGCACTAAACATGGCTCGTTTTATATTAGCAGAATCACATGCTTGATATATCACAGCTAACTGATCACGAAATCCTCGAATACCGGTTTCGAATAATTTATCAGATTCGTCAACGATCAACCACTCCACACTGCAAATATTTTCCACGATGATAATTGTTTTACAAATTAAGATATGAATTTATTGGATGAGTACCTTTTAAGAGACACAATTGGAGGTTCTTGATTCAGCAGATATACCAGTCTGTTCGGAGTAGTTATGAGAATATCTAAAAAAAGATTTAAAAAAAAGATTTTCAA
Organism: Trionymus perrisii; assembly: GCA_900050545.1. Lineage (NCBI taxonomy): Eukaryota > Metazoa > Arthropoda > Insecta > Hemiptera > Pseudococcidae > Trionymus > Trionymus perrisii. The sequence goes on along the minus strand of FIZV01011517.1, from coordinate 17,121 downwards.
GTTAAAACGTCAACAACATATTTTAATATTTTTACTATCAATTATACCATATTTATTCGTAGTTGCGGAGGATGATTTTTTTATGGTATCTTTGATCTTGGTAGTTATATGTATTCGAAGATCTGTGCCTTCGCATAATCTTTCACATTCTCTGAAAAAAATAATCATAAAAGTAAGAAGTAAGTTATTCCAATAAGCAAATAAAACTTGAATCGACACAGTACCTGTAAGTTTGTCGTGATAATTCTCGAGTAGGACTAATAATCACTGCCCTAAATCCTACATTTTTCGGTCTATTTAAGTGATGAATAATTGGAATTAAAAATGCAGCAGTTTTTCCAGATCCAGTCGGTGCACAAGCTAATATTTGCTTTTCCTAAAAAAAAAAAAATACAGTATGAAACTAATAATAAATTAAACTCAAGAAGCCTTTCATTGATGATGCTTACTTTTATCATAGCTGGTATGGCCTGCATTTGAATCGGAGTTGGGACAGAATACCCGCAATTTTTAATATTTTTCACTAAACTGGTTGATACATCATACTGGTCGGTCAATTCTTCAAAAGTTTGAATCGGATTAGGTACATTTTCTCCAGAAATATTAAAGCGGTTCACGTTACGAATATGATTTATCTATAACACATAAAAAATGCGAATTATTCTTTTAAAAATAAGCAACCCTTTCAAAATTGAATCAAACTATTACCTTTTCATTCTCAATTAGTTTGATTTTCTCGACATCGTCTTTTTTAGTTTTCTTTTTCTGTGTTTTTGCTTTTTTTTTAGAACTGCCGCTGGTGATATTTCCAAGCAACGTGATATTCTCCGTACATTCATCTTCGGACTCTTGCTCGGATTTTACTGATTTTTCCACTTTAACATCATTTTTCGGTGTTTTTTCCACATTTTCTGATTTCACCTGAAATAATATTTAGCGTAAAATAAAATGAAAAGCTCGAAGACTTTATTTGACATCTTACCTCGGTTTTGAAGCAAGTCGTTTCTCTTTCTTTCCGCCGCTGTTTATTGAATACAGCTCCAAAGGATAACTTGGCAAAGATGTCATTGGCATCCATCTTATAAAATTAATTTTCCATTTTATTCTATTCATAAAAAACAAGTATAGTTGCTGAAACTTTGAAATTTTGAATAAATTGCAGCGGATTCAAAACTTTTGATAACACGAGCATGCCGATCGCGTAAACAGTGCTGCATTGTATAAATTTACTTCAAGTTTTCCGAGGAATTTTATTGAAATAATTTATTTTTGGAAAACACTGTCTAAAACAAAATTAAAAATTGAAACAATTACTAATTTTTAATTGAAAAATATGAAAAATATAAATACTTTCTAGAAATAAGTAAAATTAAAATTTTATAATCAAAAATTCATTGATATGAGACATTTTTTCAGTTCTTAAAGTGAATACATTGAAAGAAACTACTGATTTTGCTCGTATGTAACAATTGATCAAATAGTCAAAAAGAGAAAAATTTTTGTAGAAGATATTCGATTTTTATTTAATTTTATAAACTTGAACAAGTTATTCTGCATTTATTTCTATAATTAATTGAATAATCATCATAATTAAATATAGAATTACACTTTTTTCCCATAATATTTTGAAAAAATACAAAATAAATCTAAGCAATCTCGTAATCTGGTCAAGCGTGCTATGGCTATTGTGAGATGAGTCACGCCAAGACAGAGATAACATTTCGTAAATAATGATAAAAAATTTTCAAATTGAGTGAAAATTGTGAAGAAATTATTCATCCTCGCTTTGTAATTTTCGGTTATACTTTAATTACGGTATGTATATTTGAACAAACACTCTAAAATGTCTGCGCCGCAAGTAAATGGCGTTCCGGAAAGCAACGAGAATGACGGCAATGATGGCTCATCGAAGAAGAAATTCAACCATGCCGCTAGAGATTTGGAAAAAGTTACCGATTATGCCGAAGAAAAAGAAGTTATTTCCGCCGAACAATTCCAAGGTGTAAGTAATAATCTTTCCTCTACCTTTGTTTGCCAACACACATCAAAATAATTCAAGCCTAAGCTGAAATTTGAATGTTCAATATTTTATGTTTGCCAACATTGTTTTAGGCCATGTCCATAATTGATGATCGCCGAAACAAGGAAGCAGCTGAAAAGAGAGCCATAGAAAATGAACTGTTGAAAGTATCAATCAAAAAAGAAGACGTCGATTTAATCGTTAGTGTCGTAAAGTAGAATTTTTTACAATCGTCGATCTGTTCCCATTTGATTCCTAAATTTTGTGTTCATTTCATTTTAGATGAAAGAAATGGAAATTACGAGATCGGTAGCTGAACGAACCTTGAGAGTTCATAATGGAAATGTTGTCAACGCTCTTATAGCATTAACTAATTAATTATAAGTACATCTCAAATATAGCAATCTGTGATTGTATTCATGTGGAGTTACGTAAGTATTAAGATTTGTAATTTATGTGTACAAATACATACACTAAAATATTTTCATGTTTTTGTTATTTGTTTATGAACGTATGTGAGAAAATTTTACCTTCAAGAAACATGAAAGTTTATTATGTAGAATGAAGGCGATAAGGATTTGACTTAGTTAATCAACTGTTACTTCGAGTACCTTACTAGGTGACAACGAAAACCGAAGTCACTTCTAACACGATAGGAAAATGTTAGTCATTTAAAATCCAACGAGTCCAATGTATTCTAAAATGATTTCTACTAATTTCAACCCAAGGCATTCGATGTTATGTATTTCAAGATTTCAAATTCGTACAAATTATGTGAAAAATATTAGACATTACAGAATCGCCCTGAGGAATATTTTTAATACAGACCTTGTGTGCAAATCAAAGTACACAATGATGGAATTTCTGTCATTTATTAACAATGTAAATATAGCGAATAAAATATTACAAAAAGGGTTATCGTTTTCTGCGGAGTTGGAGAGAATTATTTCTAAGCCAAGCAGCCCTTCTAGAACCACCTTTCGTGTGTGAATATCCATGGCCTTTTCCAAGTCCTCTCGATTTACGACCAGCTGATGTTTTACCTCTAAGTTCACGATGTTTGTGTACGGGATCACACACCCAGTTGACTTTAGCGTCCGTTCGAATGCCCTGGGGAAATAAAAATTCAAAATGTAAATTGTTACACTCATCAATAATATTAATGCCCATGAATTCATGATATTCATCAGAAGACTTGTTGGTGATAATAATCATCATTATAATGCAGTGTGGTGCATGGTACAGTTTCATCATTAGAACTTCCAATATTACATTAAAATAACATTTCAAGTTGATAAAACTAAAAAATGAAATAATCATTCCATTGTAGAAAACATTTTACAGTCTATAAATTTTTTTCAGAAGATTGGTTGGTGATAATAATCATCATAATAATGCAGATTGGTGCATGGTACACATTCATCATTAAAACTTCAAATGTTGGTTAAATTACTAATACACTATAATTAAATGCCATCAGAGAATATTGGTGATAGAAACATCATATACATCAGATTGGTGCATGACAACTGAATTCATCATTAGGCGATTTCGAAATGAAAAAATAGAAAAAATTTACCTTGTGGGAGGGATCAACAGTGATCACTTCGAAGAACTTGTATACTGCATCTTGTCCTACCCAGTACGAATTCAAGATTCTAAGACCGCCACAACGTCTTCCAACTCTTTCCTAAATATAACCGATCATTAGTTCCGCACTTACACTAATTATATCAAGTACAGTAAAAGAATAAGTCACAATTCAGACAGCCAAGGGAACAAAAGATTTCATCAGCAATTTTTACAGTATTGGAAGAAACAATAGTATCATCATAGTGACTTGAACATAATACTTAATATAAACATGTAAACGCTTACTTCGGCGATAGATTGCAAACAACGTTTTGGTTTCAATTTGTTCACTCCATGCGATTTCGGTTTACCGTAGGTGGCACCCTTAGGAACTGGACGTTTGCGACCACCTCTACGTACACGTACTCTGAATATAGCGTAACCTGCAAACACAGCAAACAATCAAACTACTACTCGAAAAATTAGCACTTAAAATCAATGATAAATTACCTTGCTTAGCTCTGTATCCTAATCTCCTTGCTTTGTCCGGTCTTGATGGTCTTGGCGCACGATGGAATCTGGTCATTTGACGGTATTGCCACACACGAATACGAAGCAAGTAGCGCATTACATCGCTCTGCTTCTTACGATATAACTCCTGCATATATTTATATGCACCCATTTTTGTAAGTTGACGTCTGTAAAATAAATGTGTCACGTTAGGATTGAAGCAATACTTTTGAAAAAGCGAACACCCGAATGATGTAGGCAGAAGCGGCTTATCAACTACCGCAAATAATACGAGATACCAACTATGAGGGAATTTGATTAGAAATAGTCAAGAAAGAAGTGAACTTACTATGTGTTTTAATCCTAAATTAACACATAACACCAATATTACATTCTTAATTAGATAAACCCCGGACGTTTTCACCAAATTCGAAGACACGAATCCACGACGGCGAAAGAAGCCCATGAAAGTAAGCATTGTGTGTGTCATCGATGAGTTTTTTGAGGTTATGTGAAGTCATCGGTTGAAAAGTGATCATTTTGCAAGATGATTTGTAAGAAACCAAGTACAATTAAATTCAAATTTTTCAAATTTTATTACTTAATTGAGAATATTTTACAGAAGTAATGCTTTTTAAATTTCTTAAATAATAAATAGAATTGAAGTAAATCAATTATCTTACAATTAAATAATAAATACACGAAAAAATGTGAAACTCATTTTCCAAAGAAAATAGGTTTTTAGCTTGTCGTCGTACCAATTTCAAATTTTGTCAAAAGAAAATTTTCTGAATACAAAATGAATACAAATCCAACAAAAATCTGCGGAAAATTTGAATGGCGCGAATTTGAGAAGAGGTTTTCCGCATAAAAACGTAATAATGGGCTATTTTTTTGTGTTCAGCTGTTGATAAGTGGAAAAGATGTGGAAGTTAATATGGCCTACGTTTCGAGGTTGGTTTAATGTCATTCGTCAGCTGTAATGCATTGCCTCTTTGCAATTTAAATTCTGTAGTAGTTTGCCTTATTAGATCGTTTTCAACAATGATTATCATTTTCAGTTTTCTGCACATTAATAAGTAATCGCACACGCCCTACCCTCACTTCGCGTGAATTGTAGATAACATTCAAAAATTTACTTATTCGTTGCACTAATTAGGCCCTAACTTTACCATGTCTTATAGAATAGTATGAAGTTATGAGTGGAATTCAATCGAGTATTCCTCAGGCTGTCTTGGCACAGTATGATGCACAAGAGAAAATCGGCGAAGGCACCTACGGTATCGTATATAAAGCCTGGGATGTCGTCAAACAGAGATATATCGCTTTGAAAAAGATTCGCGTTGAATCGTAAGTATCAATAAATTTCATATTTGGTGTTCGTGTTTTTATAAAATGTGTGTTTTCAGCTACGTGGAAGGTATTCCATCGACAGCTCTGAGGGAAATATCGTTGTTGAAAGAATTGGATCATCCGAACATAATTCATTTAATCGACGTTATATACGCTTCAAATAGACTTTATCTGGCTTTCGAATATTTGGATATTGATTTAAGGCAATTCATCGACTTATCTTCTGGGCCTATCCCTCGTCAATTAATAAAAGTGATTTCAATATTTACCTAACGTCCTGTGGATATTTTGGCTGTTGTTTTATACGTATTTCTAATATGTTTCAGAGTTTTATTAATCAATTGCTAAATGCTCTGCATTATTGCCACACCAATCGCATCGTTCATCGTGATTTGAAACCACATAATCTATTGATCGACGGAGATGGACATATTAAACTGGCTGATTTTGGACTAGCACGTTCTTTCGGTTTGCCATTGAAAACTTTGACTCATGAAGTTGTAACTTTGTGGTATCGTGCTCCAGAGATCTTATTAGGATGCAAAGTGTACACAATGGCTGTGGATTTGTGGAGCCTAGGATGTATTTTCGCCGAATTGGTATATTGCTTGTTATGTACTTCAAGTTTACAATCATTGGCGTTTGTTACATCGTAATTTTAGTTTAGGAAAAAAGCTTTATTCGAAGGTGATTCGGAAATCGATCAATTATTTCGTATATTTCGAACGCTTGGAACGCCTGATGAAAATGTATGGCCTGGAGTTACAATTCTGAAGGAATACAAACCGTTGTTTCCACGTTGGGAACCTCAGTATTTAGGCGATTTCTTGCCAACTGTCGATAAAGAAGCTATTCCTGTTTTAGAGGTAGATCTAACAGCGATGCTTTGTTTTGTGTGGAGTTTAATTCATCAACCTCAAATTTTTTGCAGAAAATGTTAAAATACGATCCAAGTAAGAGAATGTCTGCCAAAGGTATACTCGATGATCCCTACTTCGAAAACGTCACATTAGTCAAAGCTACTCAGTTAGAAGAAGTTGTTCGTAAGAAAGAAGAATATTTAAAAAGAAATCGTAATAATTAATTTCGTTTTAGTAGGTACTTACTAATTTATTCTCACAACCAAGTACCTCATTCTATGAATAATTTTAAAAATTGTATTGAAATTCGTTACCGATTCAAAATCATCTTGCTGGAGCATCTCATTTTATGTTTAATCGTGTCATTTAAAAACATATCCTAATTTTCGTTCGATTACTTGCGGTTTATTAAGTGATATTTATTATTTTGTTAGATTTAATTTATGTATTTATCGGGTCGTTGAATTTGAAATTTCTACTTTTATTGTATAAAGCAAAATCAAGTCAGTAAGAATCGTTAGCGTGCATGTGTTTTTCGGAGCCACGTGAAGTTTTCTGAACCTAACTATGGTAATTTACTGACTTCACAATTCGGATATATTGCGTGCAATTGACGAGAATGTCTCATAATTTTCTAGGGATATCACAAGATATGGTAATTTTTTTTTGTGTGTATGTCTAATAAATAATTTCAATTTATTTTTAGTTTAATATTCTCAACAATACATCGATTTTTTTTTTTAGACATAATTCAAAAAACAAACAATTTGATAGGTAGAAACAATGGATTTAGAAATTGAAAATAAAAAGCACATAATATGTAATGCAAAATTTGTTACATAGGTTTAAGTGATATAAATGTTGGTAATAAATCTGAATGAAGCGAAGTACGTAGGTACTAGGTAGGTTTAGGTATACTTTATATTCCTGAGAATTTACAAAATTGGTAATCAAAAAACTTCGTTCCAGCGTTCAACTCGTTTGTTTGGGAAAATGATAAGCTTGTGGTTTGAATAACTGATAGTTCTAGCATAAATTTTTGATATCTACTGGATAGGAAATGTTTTTAAAAGAATTGTTCGACAAATTTAATTTGAGTTATTTTTACACATCAACTTTACATTGATAAAAAAAATGCTCAAAAAGAGAAGCAATTACCTAAGCAGAGGTCTTAACAAAAATACAAAAATCACGATTTTTTAAAACATCAAACGCCTGCTTTCATATCACAACACATTTTAGCTTTAATAAGAAATTGTAGTGTTGATGTTGAATAATTTTTAAAGCGTTGGTGCAACATGAAAGATGTTGTAGATTTCACGTTTAGACTATTTCTTCAATTCCGAAGTAGATGAAATGTTAACTGGTTCAGGTTCATTTTGCGACGTTACATTCGAAGATACAAGTTCTGAAATTTTAGTCTCAGTTGGCTCACCTTTCTCGTTTTTAGCTACAATGGTGGAAATTTTGTTTGGATTTTCTGTTTCATTCGAAGAGAGTGGTTTTTCTTCACGAAAAGCCACGTTAGTTACTTTTGATTCAGGAATGGTACTGGATCTTTTATCGATGATAGAAGTCAAAGGTCTAGATTCAGTATCAGATTTCGAAATTGGACTAAATGTTTCGCTAGTTTGCTTTATTTCAGGCTGCGAAATTTTTTCAGAGGTTGGTTTTGTGCTTTCCATTACAATATCGTTTTGATTCTTATCGGTTTTTAGAGATTTTGATTTTTCATCGTCTGCTCTGGAGTTTGAATTACTCGATGGTTTGCTCGGTTCATTAGTTTTTGTCAATTTATTTTCGACGTTAGGTTTTTCCGTTTGATCACTTGAAATTTTTTTAAGGGATTGATCTTTAAAAGAATTTTCTACTTGTTCTTTGCCCGATAATTTTGGTTCATCTTTATTTTCAACTTTTTTAATTTCGACCTTAGAGTTCAAGTTTTGATTAGTATGGTAGTTATCTACGTTTGAGTTATTCAACTCAGCATTATTTGTTGATTTAGTTTGATCTTTTGTATTAACATTGCTATTTGATTTACTTTCTAATTGGATAGATTTTGAATCTTGAATATTTAATTCTCTCTTTTCTTTTATTTTCTCAGCGTCGAGATTTGATTTAAGTTCAATTTTCGATTTAGAATCTTGTTTTTTTAATAATCCTACCTCAACAGGAAGTTTTGTATCAGGATTTAATTTTGGTTCAATTTCAGGTTTAGAATCGTGTTTTTTTAATAATCCTACTTCAACAGGAGGTTTGGTATCGGGATTTAATTTTGGTTCAATTTCAGGTTTAGAATCTTGTTTTTTTAATAATCCTACTTCAACAGGAGGTTTGTTATCGGGATTTAATTTTGGTTCAATTTTAGGTTTAGAATCTTGTCTTTTTAATAATTCTAATTCAGCAGAAGGTTTTGTATCGATATTTAATTTTGGTTCAATTTTAGGCTGCGAATTTTGTTTTTTCAGTGTTACTACTTCTACTTGAGGTTTTGTATCGGGATTTAATTTTGGTTCAATTTTAGGCTGCGAATTTTGTTTTTTTAGTGTTACTACTTCTACTTGAGGTTTTGTATCGAGATTTGATTTCTTTTCTGGCTCATTTTTAGAAACTTGTTGCACATTTGACAATTTTTCAGATTTCTTATCAACCGGAATTGTACCAACTTTGTTATTATTTTTCTCGTTTTTAACAACTTCTTTAATCGGATCAGATTTATTTTCGGATAAATTTTTACCATCGGAAGAGCTTTTATCTGGTACTGTTTTGCCATTCAGTTTTTGCAATTGTTCTACAGGTGCCTTATCTTTGAGATTGATTTCGTCTTTGATTCTATCTTTACTCGGCATTTTTACGAGTTCTCGTGGCTGAGCCACGGGAACTTTACTTTTGAGGTTAATTTCGTCTTTGCTAGGTATTTTTTTAAGTTCTGGTTTGAGTTGTGGCATAGAATCTTGCTTTGAATTTTGATTAATCTTGGTTTCAGTTTTTTGTGATGTTTTCTCAGGTGCAATTTTGTCGCCACCGCTGGGCTTATTGGCGGTCGACGAAGTAGGTTTATTTTCGGCAGAGAGTGATTTCTTTGGCGTTGATGGTAGTGATCTTTTGTCAATGTTGGAGCTTTTTGGCTCATATTTCGGCTTTATGTGATCTTTGACGGACTTGTCCGAATTTTGGAGCGTGATCGTATCTGATGCTGCGGGTTGATTCTCTTTTTGTTGCGAATCTCTTGAGCAAGTCTGAGAGTCCTCAGGTGCCTAGAATTTAAATCAGTATTTAATTAGTGAGCAGAAATGATATTCTTCTATTGCATTTTATTTATCAACGTTATATTTGTTGACGTTTTTATGAGAGGTTTATACTTATGGTCGTATTTTTCATGAAGATAATGAGATATTTTATCTAAAATGGTATGCTATACATGAATACCATTTACCAGCAAATGAAAATGTCAACAAGTAAGTAAACTAATTCAAATACGTACACCTACAGAAGTCTATACCTACAGTCGTAAATTATTTGGATTTTAGTGGAATGATGAGTCATTTTCTGACACTTGAAATTATTATTTTTCAGAGTGCTTTCTCAATAATTCAATTCAATTCTTAGCTTCCTAACTAACTTATCATGCGATCACCAATCAAATCAACTGAAGTATCTCTGTCAGACTCGAACTACCGATATTCATTCTAATTAGTAATTATTATAGCTGATTATTTTACTACTTGACTAATTTCTCAAACTTGAACATTGATATTTTAGAAGACTAGAATAATGAAACCAAATTTGAAATTCATAATTTTATTTCTGCTTTCGATTGTATTTTAATTGAATTGGTATTAGAGATTGTATTAATTAATAAATTAATAAATTAAAATATTTATTATTTTTCAATCAAAATCAAGAATTAAAAAAAAATAAAAATTCATCATTATTTTTTTTATTCAAATTTTAATCCAGTGTTACACCCAATGACAAGTGAAATTTTTCAACCCCGTGATAGCCTGATAGGATAGGAAAATAGACGAAAGGATGAAAGGCAAAGTTGAGAAAAAGAATTTCAAAAATCATACTGGTTGTTTATAAAATTTAAAATCAAAAATGAAAAAAGTTTTGGAAATTTATAAAAAAATATTATGCAGTCCCTTGCAAAAACGCAAAAATGCGAGTTGAACTTTTTTTTTCAATCAAAGTCAACATTGTTTCAAGAATTTCAAAATGGCAACTTTTTCCAGTGCCTTCTAGTAGTTCCAGTATAGTTCCAGTTTTTCCAGATTTTCCGTTATAACTTGACTTGATTGTCGAAGTGAAAGATTTGAAAGATGGAATTATGTTACCCTAACATGAATTGAATGAAATGAAAGTGCACTTTTTTCTACGAAGTAAGTGTAAGTACCCAGGTACATGGCAACAAATCGAGTGAAACACCAGTCTATCTTTGTATTGTATGCCGCTTAGACATTACAAGTATCGCGTATCATTAATCATTCCTGACAATCTTTTTCAAAGGAATTCCGGAATTCGTTGACATCTACTACCAAGTACCAAGCTCAATACCAGACAATAGAAACCATCAAAAGTGTAACCCTATATGACCATTCAACAAGATACATTTAATCTACTTTCAATTGTAATCTACGCTGAAAATCGACATCATATTGTCGTGTTGAATAGGTATGTACATCTTGAGAATCAAATTCGAAACCAACTAGATACTCTCTACCGTTTGAATGTCTACATACAAAAATACGGTTGTTTACATTTCAAAGGGTTAAACCTGAATACTCGATCTTTTCCTGAAACATCTATTTCATATTTAATTATAATTCTTCTTTAGCTGAAACAACGGAACAAATGACATTTCACGTGAGCGGGTACACAAAAACAAGAGAAGTCAGCGGAGTGATGTGCACCATTTTTGAAAATTCATCTCTAAGTATGTGGTGAAGTGAAAGTGTAAACTAAATGTGCATGGAAACAAGGAACAATCGTGAAAATATTTATTCTGATAACGTAAGGTAGGTACGACACAAAATTATATAAAAATAAATAAAGCCGATAATAATTTATAAAACACGAAAAGCACTAAAAAGCGAAAAACAAAATCTAAAGCGTCCTGTATCGGAAAATTTCTGTTTAAAACGATAAAAATAAAGAAATACAACCTTATAATTAAGGAACTTTTACAAATCAATACAAAGTTATTTGAAAATACAAAATAAAAGTGGTTTAGAATGATGATGAAAGTATGTACATAAATTCAAAATTTCGACTAGAAATATAACATTTAAGCAGTGCTAAATTCTGCGAATAATGTTCTTTGGATGTTTTTTATTAGATAATCGCTGCGGGCGGATTTGGCCACTTTAAAATCTACATGTGCGTTGGACTCTGTGGACAGATCATTTGTCAAGCATGAAAGCTAACAGTACGTGGTCGTTGATAAAAGTAAGTTCACATTTTTACGAAAAGTAATTAGCGTACGTGACGACACATACAAATAGTATGTGCAAAATATTGCTTACGTCATTGTGTACCGATTTTAATTGAATAAGGTGTTGGTAAATGTAGCATAGATAGGAATATTTTACCTGAGATCCAGAAGTGGTTACGCTATTAGCTTTAGAGCTTTCATTGGTAAGAGTTGTTTGTTTGAGGTATTCCTTATCGTCAAATATTTTCTTATCACCGCCGCCCGGTTTGTGTTTAACGTTATCTAAAGAACCTATTTTACTTTGGGCCTTGATGTCTATTTTTTGATCTTCGATCTACGAAAACAAACCGAATCGTTGGATTAATTATTTAGAAACGAAGTACTGAAAATTTATACAAGGATCGGGACACAATGGGAAATGCCAAGCTAAAATAACTCGAATTGCGTTGATAAGCCACACACAATAATTCTCCAACGTAACCAGTAGACTACTTACGTTAGATGAAGTACTCTTGGCGTCGACGTCGATAGTTTTCTAAAACATTGAAATGACCATGTTTTCATAAAAACAAAAATTAATAAGCAAAGCGTAAGTATTTGCTGATGAATCTACACCATGAAATTGAAGTATAATATAGCCAATACCTATCACATGAATATAAACGTAATGTATTCATGCTAATTTAGCTATTTATTTAAAGCTACTTAGGTAAAATAATGAATCGAATTTGCATGCGTTCTGCAACTTACTATAAACCTACTGAATTCCAGGAAAAAAAAAATCCAAGAAAAATACGTACGATAATGTGCGTAGTATACATTTTGTTATGAACATCCGTCAATATTAGTTCAAAATTACCAAATCATATGAAGATATAAAACCCAAAGGCAAATAAATGGTTTATAGCGAAAATAAACAACTTGTAAATCCAGAAGCAATACAGCAAGTCCCAACAAGCGAATTAAGGTACGATGAGATAGTAAGATTTAATCAAGTACCTATGAAGCTTTTGCATATTTATAGTAATTCAATTTAGAAAAAAATTTTCGTACTGTATACAAATAGCATTTTTACAGCATTCTGAAAAAAATGAAATACTGAAAAATTTACTTCGTATACCTGAACCGGCAACTTAGCATTTTCTACAGATTGATTTTTTCCCGAAGAACGGATGAATGAAAGTGTTTCAATTTTGAATAAGAATTGTTTTTTTCTCCGCTTTTTTTACTTCAAAGAATTAGAAGAACTTTTTCTCGCGTCCAAAATAGTTTTCAAGTTTTTTCTCTATGAATTTAAAAAATATTTTCACTTAGAAAAATATTGAAAATTTTTTCTTTTTCAATCGAAATGAAATTTTTTTTTTGAAAAAATTACAAAAAAAATTTATTACGAGAAAATTCAAAAGTTTTTTTTTTTCAAAACAAATTGAGGTCGCCCTTCCCCTTAAAAATAAGAAATTTCTTTCTAAGAAAAATGTGGTTTGTTTGAAGGAAAAATTGAGAGAAATTTTTATTCCAAAAAATCGAAAAAAAAATTCTCCCGAATCTTTTTTTTTTTTTTTCAAAAAAGTGAGTGATTTGTATTTAAAAATTCCAAAAATGTTGAGAAACTAATATTTTTGAAAGAATTGAGAAGATTGGCAAATTAATGAAAGATTAACATAATTTTTTTTTTAATTTTTTTTTTTTAAATCATGAAAATAATTCATTCATAAACAATTTCTTCAAAAATTTTGTTTAAAAATTATATTTCAAAATTTTTTATAAATTTGAGAAATATTTTCACTACAGAAAAATTGAAAATTTTCTTCTTAAGAACTTTTTTCACCCAAAAAATTGAGAAATTTTTTCAGGCTTGCCTACTTTTGTATTTTAAATAATAATTGTGAAATTTTATGTGCTGATTCTATAATAAATTTAAGAATTTCGTTACAAAAATATTCAGAAAAAAAAAAAAAAAAAAAATGAGAAGAAAATCGAGGATTTTTTTCTCCGTGGTTTTCTTCACATGATTAAGTAATTTTTTTCTTTATTTTTTTTTTCTTTAAATTGAACTTTTTTTTCTAATTAAAACCAAAAATTATTGATGGATTCAAAAAAAAAACAAAGATTTTTCTTCAAAAAAAATCAATGCCTAGATTAATATTTTCTCAATTTTTTTTTTCAAAAAGGTTTAGATTTTTTTGAAAATTTAGTTGAGGGATGGATTTATTTATTTTTTTAATTTCAAAAAAATCGAGATTTTTTATATTTTTTTCAAAAAAATTTGGAGATTTTTCTGCAATAAAAGAGAAGTTTTAATAAGTATAATAAGCAGTGTGTATTTAATTGTTGCATTTTTAGAATTTTTTAAGGTGTAGCTCGAGTACCCAAGCTACTGCTAAGTTGCCGTCCATGTTGTATACAATTTCAAAATATTTCACTCTGAAAATTTGCCAAAAAAAAAAAAAATGAAACCGTAAAATAAACAAGATAAATTGTCTTCGTTCAAGCCCTTTATGTTGTTTAGTGTTTGGTTCGATGGGAATATCAACATAGATGATTAAAAATAGTTCTACGTGAATTTTTGTTTTTAAATATTCTTTTCTTTGTGGCATATCTAGATTTTTTTCGAATCATCGCGATGAAATGACGTTTAAATTCGAAATTTGGCAACGTTGTAATTTTCACCTTATCCCAATGCTACAAAGGAAGTATTCTAAAGGGCGTGGATAAATTGTAAAAAAATAAATTAACGAAGATACCTTAACGGTACCACCACCAGGTACATGTTTGATATTATCTTTAGAGCCGACTTTGGGCTTGGCTTTATCCTTAAAGTCCAATTTGACACTTTCTATTTTCTTGTCACCACCTCCTGGTTTATGTGTGGCGTTTTCTAACGAACCGATTTTTGATTTCGCACTCCACTGTAATTTGACTTGAGTTATCTGTAATTTATAACAAGGTTAGGAGTTAAATAAAATTAGCCATTCAGATTACAAAACGAGCAATACTTACTTTTTTGTCGCCTCCGGTTGGAACATATTTGTCGTTTTTCGCCTCTATTTTCGGTTGTACTTTCCATTCTAGTTTACGATTTTCTATTTTCACTTTACCACCGCCTGGTTTATGCGTGTAATTTTCTAATGAGCCTATTTTCGAACGGACTACTTTTAGATTGGGTGAGGGCGCTGCACCCACTTGGATTTTGTTCATTGGTACCTCTGAAAATGTGGAAATTTTAATTTGAGTAGTGAGTTTGGCAACGTTGCAAAATGTTTCGTGCATTGGTACGTAATATGTATTTATTTTATTTTTTTTCAAAATTTAGTAAACAAACCATAAGTATATAAGTCAAAAAGGCATTGGTGTGTCAAAATTAAAAATTTCAGCAATAAATTTTTTTTTAAACAAATAATTTAAAAAAAATCTAATAATCGATGAAAATTAATTCGAAATTTTGAGATGAGTTATCAAATCGTAATCTTACTTTTTTTCTCTCCCAACGAATTTGCGGTTGAAATTTCTGGTGATTTTGGAGAGATTTTCTTCGTTGGAGTTTTCAAGGCTGATCTTTCTTTTTTCAATTCAGGTAAACTAGATGGAGGTTTGATATTGCCATTAGCTGTTGGTTTTTTGTCTGGTGCCTGAAAAAAAAATCCCATACAAATAAAAATTGAATCATTTTCAAAACTGAAAATTCTCTAATTTCTTTAGGAACTGCAAAAATTGAAAAAAAAAATTTACTTACGGTTTTGTTATCATTTGCTAAATTTTTATCTCTAGTCAATGCGTTTTTATCATTTACTCCATTTACATCTGTAAAAATCAGTCACAAAGTATTAAAAATCACGTTCCATTAATTACGAGTAATTTTAGCGAAGGAGGTAAATTTTGGGAAAAATTACGATTTAGCAAAATTAACAACCCACCCAAGACATGATTAATTATACGCTCCGTATTCTGTTTTATTACTCATTTGTATCCATTATAAAACTCGTTAAAAATTATGTTAAATTTTACAATGTCTCTTCACTATACACTTACTCTAGTATTTCAGCAGGCGATTTATTTTTGGCAAAATTGCCAGTTAACGAGATATAAAGAGAATTTTTACCTTGGCTCGGAACCCACAGAGTTCAAATCAAAATTAATTTATATAAATAGGTCACTTTCCGAAATGATCGATTTGTACTTGATTTATTTATTTCTTCGTAATTTTTCCACCTTGTGTTTTTATTCGTTTGGATTTTTGATAAAATATTCAAGATAATTTTTGTGTTGTATACTCGAGCTTCGCATTGTATTTTTGAAAAAAAAATCATTGTGCGAACTAGGTGTGTTTGTTAGTCGTCGTCGTACAGCTTCATTACGGGTTCAAGGTACTCGTATTAATGAATATGTGGCTAGATTTTTGTATTATTTTCATATTGTATAAGTGCATAATTTGTAATGAATGAAGCCATTTGACAACGATGAATTTATTATCACCTTTTTTTGTACCCGGTACTCGTTAATTTTTTCAAGGCAATGTTGTGCCGCTGAATGGTTTTAATTTCAACGACCTACACCTGATTTTTATTACAAAGAAATTGGGGTAATGTTTACATGAACTTTTTTCAAATAGGAAATTACATGTGTAAATATCGTTGTTAAAACGTGCTTACATTAAGTCGAGTCGTGAAAGAAGTTATTTTGGCTCCTATGTAACGGTGCTATAAACTAAAGCAATAATTTTTAGAAAGTTTTGGAGCTACATTTTCTTTTTTTCAACCTACGATTTTGAAAAAATGAAAAAAAAATAAAATAAAAAAAACGAAAAAGAACCTGCAGCTGTAAAAAAAATCAAAAATAATTTTATATTTTTTGTTTTGGTTTTAAACGGAAAATGATTTCGAAATTTTTTCAATTTTTTGTGATACAATTTTCAAATTGTTTTCAATTTTTTTTTTTAAATTACGTAGTAAACAAAAATAATGTTAAAAAATTGTTCAAAAGCAATGAACTTGTAAAAATTAATTTAATGATGGAGTTTTTCAAATTTTCTTTTGTTTATTTAGTTTACCTAAAAGAATTTAATCATCTTTCAATTTTTTTTAAAATTATTGGTGATAGGGTTTTTTTAATTTTCAAAATTTTTTAATTTTAAATATATTTTTTTGATACTTTTTAATTTTATGAATGTTTTAATTATTTATTCATTTGATTTTCCATCTTTGAATGGCGGTATCTACTATTTAATTTTCGAATTTTCTTTCTAAACAATTGTCTTCGTTTACTTTTTTTTAAATAATATTTTTCAATTTTTTTTAAATATCCAATTTCAAAAAAAATTCAAAGTTTCCAAAATTTTTTAATTTAAATTTTTTTCAACAGATTAAAAAAAAATT
>FIZV01011515.1:0-12850 GCA_900050545.1 Trionymus perrisii | reverse complement strand
TGGAATTTTTAAAAAAATGAAAAAAATTAATTTAGAAAAAAAAATTAAATTTTTTGAAAAAATCGAATAATTTAAATTTTTTGATGAAATCGATAAATCAAAATTTTAGTAAAAAATCAAAATATTATATTTTTTTTTAAAGTTGGAAAATTGAAAAATTAAAAAAAAAGTCAAACGATTCAATTTTCTGAAAAAATACTCGATTTTTGTCATCTCTGGTTTCAAGGTCATTCAAAATAAAAAACATAAGAAAAAAATTCTAACCCTATGAGAAATACGGAAGATAATTCCATGCAAAGGACCTTGGCTCTAATCTGGTTGCATAACTATGCTAAAATCACAGCATCTTATCCACTAGATTAAAAAGCGTGTTTGAAAATACCAATATCGAATATCAAATTAATCGTCCTTATTGGACTTGAAAAGAAATTAAACCGATCTAAACTTATTAGCTGCGTGAGGCAGCGTAAATCTTATACACAAAAATAAATAACGTATCCGTGTTAACTTCAGGCCTCGAGTAGGTAGCGCCAGCGTAGCGCAGCATGTACCTTACTTACATATTGTTGTAACAACAGTAGGTAATTGGCGCTTATTAAGTATAAAATTTTTTTATAATAATTACATCTACGTAATGTAAAGTACGCTTATGATGGTACAACAACTATATCGCGATACGATAAAAATTAAGTAAATTTTAACGCCTTTTTTTTTCGTCGATTCAACGAATTAGAAGTAAAAATAGTATATGTCGATGTCACGCGATAACATAAAGAAAGACATATTGGTGTAACTTTGAGCCGCTTCCCCCAAAATGTATACATAGTAACAATGAAAAACAACACAATCATTCATGACACGCAGACAAATAGTTACCTAAATAAACGCGCCGGCCGCAAACACGGCATTGGATTGTCTGTCGACATTCGCAGTAATTTCGCTTGCACTTCGAAAGAGTCGTCTTCATAGACGATAAATGCGAATTTCAGTCTCGTATAAAGTTATGTCATAATATTTTTATGAGACAGGAACACGCATTTAGTAACAAAGTATAAAAGTACTTCTCTTTAGTCTATACCTACAAAATACTAGTACGCAGAAAACATAATAGGTATTCGCGATTTTTGCCCTTGTCTGAGACTGAGATTTAGAGACGATAACACAACTTGCGGTGTAAGTGTTATAGTCAAAGCTTTAGTTCGTTGGCGATCTTCGACGCGATGTTTTTGAAGCCAATCGATGTGCCGGATATTCGCTTGAATCGCACCCCGTTCAGGGATAGTCGCGGTAATTTGCAGACTTCGATTTCCCACTGAACCAGCGAGTCGGTGTTAGGGTCGCCGTGGACGCAAAGCAGCAAGAAACGTTCTCGTAGTTCGTAGTCGCAATTGTTCGCGTCTAAAACCTGGAAAAATATTGAAATAGGGTAAATTAGAGAGATAATCATGGATCAATATGTATTTTAGAAAATGCCAACTCGAGATTATTTTACAAAAATTTTTCAAAATTTCAAATCGTCACAAAATAGGTTTTTTGAGAATTTTATGAAGAATTTGACAACATTTAATAGAATTATTCGTAAAATTATCCGAGAACTTTTCAAAAATTATAGAAATTTTTATAAAAATTTTCACAAGGTTTCAGAACATTTTTTGTGTAACGTGAAAGAATTTTTTTTAAATATTACAGAATTTCTTTCACAAAATTGAAAAAAAAAAATAAGTGACTTGTCAAAATTTTCAAAAAAAAAGAGAAAATGAGAAAATTTTCAACGAAATATCTGGACATTTTTTTAGAAATTGCAGAACTTTTTTCTCAAAATTTCGAAAAAAATCCATAAAATTTGAGGGAATTATCTAAAAAATTTCAGAAACTTACAGATTTGAAAACAATGCAAAATTTTGAATTTTTGACAGAATTTTTTCGAACTTACAAGATGATTTTTTTCGTGAAATTTTGAAAAAAAAATCAGAAACTGGTCAATATTTAGAAAAAAAAATTTAATTCTTAGTGAAATAAACAGATTTTTTTTAGTACCTACTTTTACAGAATTTTTTTCTCAAAATTTCGAGAAAAACGTTCCACAAAATTAGAAAGAATTTTCTACAAAAAATTAATTCGACAAAACTTTTTTGCAAAATTTTGACACAATTTTTTCGAAATTCCAGAATTTTTTTTCATAAAATTTTTGAATTTTTTTTACAAAATTCAAGTGCTTTCTTATTAAGTTCCCGAAACTTTATAAAATTTTCACATTTGTGAAAAAATCCCCGAAATTGGAGGAATACTTTTCTCCAAAATTTTGAGATTATTTTTACTAAATGACATAAAAGAATTTTGATCCAGTTTTGAGAAGAATTTGAGCAATATTTTCAAAAGGTTTCGAATTTTATGCGCGAACTCTAAGAAAATTTTTGACAAATTTGAGAATTTTTTCCGATTGATTTTGAAAGAATTTTCAGAAATTGCCAGAATTTTTTCACATTTTGGAAATGAATTAGCGACGTGATAACATTAATTACAAATTATTCAAAAAAAAAGTTAACGAAATTTTCAAAAAGCACAGAACGTTTTCCTCGAAATTAAAAAAAAAAAAAAATTAAAAAACCAAAAAAATAAAAAAAAAGAATAAAAAATTTTATGAGGGGATTTTAGAAATTACAAAATAATTATTTTCTCGGAATTTCGAGAAATTGTGCCTGTAAATGGCGCAATTCACCAAAATTCGCGAAAATTTTCAATGAAATTTCCAGGACACTTTTTGAAAAATACATTTTTTTTTTTTTAATTTAAAAAAAAAATCAACAAAATTTTGATAAACATTTCAGCAATTTTTCAAAATAATTCAAAAAGGAAAAAAAATGAGACAATTTCTTTAAAAGGAATTTTTGGGCATTTCTTTAAAAAACTAAAGCATTTTTCTCCTGAAATTTTGAAAAAACAATTTCTAGAATTTAAAAAAAATTATCAGAAAAAGTGAGAAATTTTTTTCAAAAACCTTGAAAATGGCTAAATTTAAAAAAAAAATCCAAAAAAATCTTAGCCATTTGTTAGAATTTGCGAAATTTGAGAAAATATTACAAAATTTTTCGAGGAACTTTCCAAAATTTACAAAATGTTCTCAAGGAAATTTTGAAAAAACACCTTACGGTAAAAATTTAGATAAATTACAGACAAAAAATTGAAAAGAATATTTTACAAATTTTCATAGAATTTCATAACATTTTAGAGAAAAGTAAAAATTCTGAGATGATATTTTAAAATTTTTTTGATTTGAAAAAGTTCGGAATGTTTTTCGTGAAATAAAAAAAACAAAAAAAAATAGAAAATACATAATATTTTTCGAAAAATTTTGGAAAATTTTTCTGAGTTTTGGAGAAAAAAAAAATCATTGAAATTGCTGCCAAATTTTTCATGTTATACAAAGTTTTAGAGACTTCTTCAACAAATATTTCAGTTTTTTCCGTTTTTTTTTTTTTTTTTTTTTTTTTTTTAAACAAAAAATTTTTAAAAAATTTTTTAAAAAAATTTTTTTTTTTTTTTTTTTTTTTTTTTTTTTTTTTTTTTTTAATCAAGGAAATTTTTGAGAAATATTTTTGAAAGAAAATTTTTACTTATATTTAATAGGCACTTACAGAATATCTCCAACAATTTTTTTTTTAAACAAAATTTCAGAAAATTTTACCAAAATTTCTACAGGATTTTATACCAAATAAAAGAAAAATGTTTAAAAATTATTCTCACCTTTGATAGAATTTTTCGGGAAAATTTTCGCTAAATTTCCAACATTTAAAAAAAAAATTCTGAACAATTTTTTACAAAACTTTCAGAGGCTTTTTTACCAAATTTTCACAGATTTTTAAAAATATTATTGGGAAAATTTTTTCTTAAAATTAAAAAAAAAATTATCCCTATACCACATTAAATTGATCAACTAATATTATTATTTTTTTAATTAAGAATTCGATTATTCAATTTTCTCAAAGAAAACAATCATATTTAAATTTTTTTAGATACCTGATAAATAGACTTTTCCCAAATTAATTGATTTTCTGAAAATAATTGATCATCCCAATTTTTTAAAAGAATAATCATTAAATTTTCTTAAAAAATCGACGATTTAAATTTTTTCAAAATAATGAATTATCTACAATTTAAAAAGTGGTCGATAATTTTTTTTTCAAATGGCTGGTATAATTATAATTAAATTTTCCCATCACTATCGATTATTCAAATGTTTATAATTTTTTCAAAATGATTAATCACTTTAGTTTTCCAACAAAAAAAAAGAAAAAAGTTCATCTTTTACAGGATTTTTCATTGAAAAGTTAAATTATCCAATTTTCTCAAAATTATCGAAAATCTAATTTTTTAAACCAAAATAATTCGCAACTACATTATTTCAAAAAATAATCAATTACCAAATATCAAACCTCAGCAATTTTTCAGTTTTTTTTTTTTTTTTGAAAAACAAGCGAACATCAAAATAAAGAGAATAACCAAACTTCGTACTTTTCTAATTTCCGTCATGATTTCATTCGGGTCCCTGGACGAGGTCGTTTTCATACTCCATGTAAAACGCAAAGATCTCGGTTTCTCCTGCTCTTCGTTAACCGCATTGCTGAACAATAAAAATAAAAACATTAATTTTCCTTCGAAAACAACACATTTTAATAAAAATAAGAAACAGAGAACCCATAAAGTACGTAACACGAGACATTTACAATAAACATTTGAAAATAAAGACGCTTGAACCATAACCACAAGCATAATATACTAAAATGTATCGTACATATGTATTCAACTTATTCCAATGAAAATTAAAATACAAGCTGAATGGTATAAAAAAAAAATGGAAAAATTTCCCTCAGCAGGTGAAACGTTCACCGATACATTCGATAAGTCTATCGTAATATATCGAAAAATATTTAAGCAAAACTTTTCAAACAATAAGCCATTCGCAATTGGAATTTAAAAAATATAACCACGAGTGTTGCAACACCTTTAAAAATAATAAAGAAAAAGAAATAGCCGCAATGACATGCTGAATGTACGTAAAATAACCCCATTAAAAATAAATGAAGGTATTTGAAAAAATATCTTTCATCACAATACACTGCACAATCCTCCACGTACAGTCTCAAATTGATAAAGAATACAAAAGAGTTCACCAACACCTTAAAAGCAACTCAACAACCTTTGAACAGAACCAAACAAAATTCCAACCATAGTTACATTACAATTAAATCAACATACCTAACTATAGGCTTTGGTGTTGCTTCTATTGGCCTGTAAAATTAAAGAAAAATACATGGTAATCAATGTCTCTTGTCTTTGATCTCTTCACAAAAATCATTATCGCATGCTTTCTACTTTAAAAGTGTACGTGTAAGTGTACCTATGTGAGTATCCAATTCATTTACCTACACATTCTAGAGCCATCTCTATGATAAAACTAAAGGTACAAAATATACGCTACAATTTCTAAAACTTCTTTATTTTGAATATGATTTTCTAAATTCGTGAAAGTTTAACAAATTTTTATATTATAAGCCAAAATACACATTATATAAAAATTCTTACCAAATATAAATTGCTTAATAAGGGAACTTTTCACCGTACGTTTCTTTTTCGTTCTATGTACTATGTATATTTCCCTTTATTAAAAAATTCCACGACGAAACATATCATTACGTTCGTTCTTATTATTTTTTTTCAATACGTAAAAAAAAAATCTAAAATCGTCTTTCTCATGTTTTTTTATACAACTTAAAGCTAATAATTTTACACGTATAACGCCCTAATAGTAAAATCTTTCAAATCACACACGTATTATATAAACAAGGAGAAAAAAAAGCGTAAGTATAAATTCTTAATGTAACTTTTAGTCTGTCCGCTTAATTAATGTTTTAAAAAATCATCGTTGCGGCTCAATGTCCAAAAAGTAATTCTTCGATACTTCTCCTCACCTCTTCTCACGTACTCGTAATTGGTAACAAGGTAGCGAAAAAAAGTAATACAGTATTTTCTTTCAATTTTTCCTGTCAATTCATAAGGGTCTTAATTTTCCTGCCATTTTCAACACTGAAAACGTCACGTTTTGTTCAACTCTGATCATTATTTTTGATCCTGGTCCATTCGACCGAACCACGTTATCGAATTAAGTATTTTTGTTCGTAAAAATTATAACGCGGCATGTCCGGTGGCCTCGTTTCAAAGGAATAATTCAAATCACAAAGGAGCATTTCGAGTTCAGAGGTGAACCACACAACAGGTAGGAAAATACCCGAATTGCAGATTATAAGAAATATCGGCACGATACTAATTAAAATCACGAACAGGAACTAGAGGTTTGTACAATTGTACAGAGTTCAGTCGCATTTCTATTTTCCATTTCGAAATCGGTTTCTTTCTCACACGGAGAGGAAATATCCGCCTCTAGGGCGTTTGTACTAAGACGAGAATAAACTAAAAGTAAAAAGACTATTGGATAATTAACGGACCTAACAGACATTACCAAACTGAGTCGATGCTTTGAAATTTCCAATTAGGTGAATTTAAATCGGACGAAATTAACGAGAATCCAGACAGATGTTTGAAATAAGGCAAATAAGTCATAAATCCTGACAAGAACATCAGAATTCGTCGAGGGAGTCAAAAATCTCGCGTTTTGTAGAATTTCAGACATTCGGATATTTTCGGGTGGTTTCGTTAAAAGTCGATATTGTTCGGATAATTTCGTTTAATGTCGATTAATGTCGAAATTTTTTGGTTACTTATAACTTCGGGAAGCAGGAGAATTCGACTAGTTTCGGAAAATGTGATTTAATGTTGGTAACTTTCGGTCAACTTCGGGATAATTTCAGCGACGTAATCCGAAAATGTTGCGATCCTTTTATTTTCGAGTAATTTAGTAAATATCGATTACGTTCGGGTAATTTCGGGTAAAGTCGATCAAATTCGGCAGTTGACAATCAACTTCGGGACGATTTCAACGATATAATCTGACTGTGAATGTGAAATGTTAAGATCTCCACCTTTGGCTATTTTTGTGTGATTTGGTCGAAATGTTTTTCGGGTAAAGTCGATCTTGATCGGTAGGTTTCGGTCAACTAGGGTATCCCAACGATATAATCCAAATTTGACTGCAAAAATGCAAAATCTTGAGGTTTTAATCTTCTGCCATTTCTTAGTAATTTCTTGGAATTTTGATATTGTTCGGGTAATTTCGAATAAAGTCGACCACATTCGATAATTTCCGGATAACTTCGTGAAAATCTCAGCGATATCCGAATTTTACCAAATGCTGAGGTCTTTACATAACTGTGATCTTATAGTAATTTCTTTAAATATCAGAATTGTTCGGGTAATTTCGTTAAATATCGGAATTGTTCGGGTAATTTCGTTAAATATCGGAATTGTTCGAGTAATTTCGCACAAAGTCGACCGAAATCGGAAATTTCCGGTCAATTTCAGGAAAATTCCAATGATGTAATCCCATTTTGACAATAAAATGTTGAGATTATCATTTTCTACTATTCTTTTGAATAATTTCGTTAAACATCGATACTGTTCGGGTGATTTTGAGACATCCTCAAAAATAATAAACTAAATTTGACCAAATGTCGAGGTTTTCATTTTTTTTTTTTTGCTATTTTCAAAAAATTTCAACGGTATCCGAATTTGATCAAAAATATTGATATGTTTTTTTTCAAGTGATTCAAGTGATTTCGTCACAATTCAAAAGAATCTTTGGAAAAAATGGGAGGTGGAAATATCGATATCTTACGCAAAATCGAATTACATCATTGAGCCAGTAGTCAGTACCAAAAATGATCGAAAAATGTCGATCAAAAAGGTCATTTTTCATTCAATATCGGGACATTTTTCACGATATAATTTAAACCAAAATTGCTAGTAAAATATCACCAT
Source organism: Trionymus perrisii (assembly GCA_900050545.1). NCBI lineage: Eukaryota > Metazoa > Arthropoda > Insecta > Hemiptera > Pseudococcidae > Trionymus > Trionymus perrisii. Next base: position 4,918 of record FIZV01011515.1, on the reverse strand, counting down.
AATATCGAGTAAATTTCGTCAGAATCAAATCCAAATTATTCGGTGAATTTCGGATGATTTCGATCAAAATGGGTATTTGAATTAACTTTGCGTACGTATCGAATTGACTGCTCCACCAAAAGCAAAAAAAAAAAAAAAATTATATCGATGATATTCGGAGAACTCGGACTAAATAATCCGAATTTAGCCGAAAACTGTCGAGATTTCCCGAAACTTCTCAAAATTTACTACACAGTGAAAAATATGATTTTTTCCAGGTAATTGATAAAAATTAACATTTTTCAGGCATTCATGTTCTCGAATCAATCCTTCGAAAAAAAATCTATTCGAGACCAATATCAACAGCGATTTTCTAGAAACCACCCTAAATATGCAAAATTTACAAAACTCGATACGGAATAGAAAAACACGCCTATTGGACACTTGGAATGTAATTCAAAGAATATCCGAATACACGGGAAAATAATATTCCAAAACCTGAGAATTATCCGAATCGAGCAAACGAAACCTTCAAAACAACATGGAAATCGAAATCAAGTATTTCAAAGAAAAGTATCATTTTCATTTGAAATATGCCCAATTTTCACATCATAATCCGAATCCACCGGATCAAAAATGAGAACCATCCCTCATTTCCATTCAAAAATCGATTTCAAAAATTACCAAACCTCACAGAGAAATAGAGAGAAAAGCGATTCAGCGATAGGTAATGTCTCTAAAAGCTATAAGAATATACTCCAGATTCAAAAAAAAAAAAAACATCTCAACTCCTTTACGTTAAATTATCCATCCACGTTAAAATTCCAAAAAAGAAAAAAAAAACAAAAAGGAAAAAACAAAAGAAAAAAAGATGAATAAAATCAATTAAAAAATTCAACACTTTGCATAAAATTTATAAAAATATCACATTATTCTTTTTCTCGCGTTCGACTTCGAACCCCAATGAACCATTAACGACCTCCCTTCGTAATCGTCGCATTCATTCTCCAAGCCCACATTTTGCATAATACAATCTTAAAAAGTAATCATTTACAGCGGCATACGCGTACGTACGTAAACCAAAGAAAAAAATTCCGCGGTTTAAATAATCATAATAAGTAAATAAATCTGTCAAATACACGAAGAAGCAAAACTGAGCAAACGATAAATTGTCTATCACAAAAAGGGTTAAGCATTATACGACAAAGGGCACCTCGGCTTCAGCAAGGATCAAATTACGTGTTTAAAAATGAATATAGGTAGAGTAACATAGCCATATGTAATTTCACAAACTCACTTCGTAACCTCGACGTAGGTATTTTTTCGACTCATATATTACCTTTTTCGCGCGATTCAATTCAAATTATTTTACACGAAGAGAGAGAAAAAAAAAAGAAAAAAAAGTAAGAAAAAAGAAAAAGAGAATTAACCATTAAATAAAATCAATTATCATACACATATTCTCATTTCTAAATTCTAAGGGTAAAAAATATATAAATAATTATTTTGACAAATAATACACATGAAAAAAGTGTGGTAAAAATGTTTAAATACTAAATGGAAAGATATACGTATTACGAGAAAAAAAAAGTATATAAAAATCGTTTAAAATCGTGAAAAAAAAACAGAATACAAATAAAACAAAAAGAAAAGAAAGAGGCCAGGCCAGCACGAATGATGATTACGGAGACGGCAAATTCTCATCGATAATAGATACATGGCGCGAAAACGATCGATTTTCTATTTATTAGCGTGTGCGAGAAATAATTAGACAAATCACGTTATGGTAGAAAATCCAAATTCGTTCTTGATTAGGTATAGAGATCTATCTTCTATTTATTGCATCACCCTACAACCAACCAAAAAGTGAACTTTACTAAGCGTAGGGAATAAAATGAAATAAGGAGAAAAAAGTATATAAAATGGAAGGAAAAAAACACAACTTGTGCTAAGAAATAGTAACAGCGTAATAAATGAGAAAAAAATAATAATGTGGTGACCCTACCTGTGAAAGCATTTGAAAATTTATAATTAAAAAAAAATCACGAAAAAATCATTCAAAAATTTTCTTTTTCGGTTCAAAAAAAAGAAGGTTACTCTGTGAGTTTGTGAATTAAACAGACTATAATACGATTTCGTAAATGGGCAACGAGGGGTAGGGGCGACACGAGAAAAACCATAGTACATAAACCGACGTAATTAATCAGCGATATTATCGATTACAGATAAATTAATACTAATAACGTAGGTGTAAATGGTAATAAAATTACCAATTGTTAAGAAAAAAAAAAAAAGAATAAAAATTCAAACTATCAACGTTGATAGACGTAATTTCCACGTGATTCTTCTTCTTACCTGTCACTACACAAATAAATAAAAAATACGACGACACGTCCAGAAATACAAAATACTAATTTTTTTCAAAAAAAAAAAAAAATTCAATCTCTTCGAGATCGTAAAAAAAATTATCATTACAGGTATAAAGAGGGTTAATACACGAGGCGTTTATGTGATTTGGCAGTGATAGAAAGAAAGAAAAAAAAATAAAAAATAAATCGGCAGAAACTTTCTCTCAGTCTTCTAAAACATTCACGCCAAAAAGCCAGAAATTAAAATAAAAATCTATTTCTACGAAAGTAAGAGTAATCACCTACGATACTCCTTGTTTAAATTAACACGTTTATATCGCGAAAAAAAAAAAAATACATCAAACTCGCAGAGACCTACTACATCCTCCCCTTTTCGTAAAATATTTCCATACAAAATTTTCATCAACGAAAATACCGATGAAAATGTAAAAAAAAGCATGCAATAAAGCCAATGTCAAAAAATTACAATTTTAGGTCATCGCTTTCACAAGTACGGTCAAATACTAAAGAAAAAAAAACACAAGTAAATAGTAGAACGTATGGTAGATTATTTCTATAGTTTACCATGCAGTTTATTCGTCCAGTTACCCCCCTCCCTAGTTGTAGTCTTCAAGTGTACGACGTGAAGATTACTCGTATACCCAGCCTAGACAATACTACTTATTTTAATCAGTCTACCAATACACAAAATAAGCTCAAAATCGACTTAGTTGTCCAAAAAAACGTCTTCCAGACTTGCTCTATAAAAACACTATGGCTATTTTGAAATTTGAACGGGCAATTGTTGGAAAAAAATCCACAGTAGTTCAAACCAATCCCTGAAACCTTCACAGAGCAAAATGAAGCTAAAAAAATGCACTCAATTTTTTTTTCAAATTTTTATGAATTTTTTAATAAAAAAAAAACATTTGCAAATTTTTTTTTAACTTTTCAACGATAAAATGAAATTTCCAATAGCTCCTTCAATTTAAAAATTAGGCAATTTTGCCATAAAACTGTACCCTTTCCTTCTGGAAAATTTATTCCATCGCCTCTTCAAATTTCGAGAAGCCCATTACGTACTTGAAAAATTTTCTCTTTCCCTTGCTGATTTTCCCTCTAAATTTCGCATATGGCAGACGTTACGTATTTTCACAAAAAAATAAAAAACAACGTTCAGTGTTGCAAGTCTATTTTTTTTTTTTTTTAAATCAAAGTCGCTGTACAACGGTGACCATTGAAAAAAAAGATCAAGCTACGTAATTACACAATATAAAAATACGTGCATGCGCGTAAATTCCACAAAAAAAAACTACACTTCTCGAAAATTAATTTGTTTTATCGACACTTTTTCGTTAAAATGAATTTTCCTTTCGACTCCCTCTAATGGCAGATTTTTTTTACCAAAAAACACCTTATCTACGTACACATAAAAGGCACGGAGAAAAAAATCACGAGTGTAATAATATCGTTTTTGTATAACTACTTACTACTGAGGTGTATAACTGAGATATATACGTAAGAGAGTAATGAGAAAGAGATAGGTAGATGGAGAGAGAGATAAAAGGACGAGGAAATTCTCGTCCAGGTTACTCACCGTTTAGAAAATCTGGACGATAATTTTGAAAAGAAGGAAGTTCGCGCTGAAGCAGGGTCGTGAGGGGTACCAGTCGGAGAAGCCGAACCGCCGTATCCTCTTTGTCTATTCTGACCAGAATGGAACGTAGAGCGACTTGGAACATTTCTCGGAAATGGTTGTCGATTACTCACAGCCGGTGATACGGGCGGACCCCTGACGGCGACGCTGTAAGTAGAATGATGAGAAAAATTAAATTATGATTTGAAAAAAAAAAAACAAAAACATTTTGATACAATCAATAATTATATTCATGACATTCCATTCCGATCTAGCTCCGCGCTCCCCCCATTAGCAAGCATTTTTTTTTTGTTCAAAATTTCATTTATAAAAAAAAAAGCATTGCAACAAGTTTTCTGAAAAAAATCTATATAATTTATTGAGTGAAAATAAAAAAAAAATACCAAGTTTCCTTGAAAAAAAAAAAAAAAAACTGAAAAATATTTCAAAACAATTTATAAAAATTTTTGAAACCATTTTTAAAAAATTTATGTAAGTATTAGGTCATGAGTGACGTTGACTGGGGTTGGGCCGCAAAGCGGCCAGGGGCGAAGCCCCCTAGTATTTTTAAAAATTCTTTCAAAAGAAAAAATATTATTAAAATCTTGTAATGAAAATCTTCTCAGAATAGTCATGAATACTGTTTTAATAATCTACTTTAAGAATTTTTCTAGAAACAAATTTTTTGATAACACTTTTAAAAATCCCAATAAAAATTTTCACAAAATTTTTTTTATTAAAACACACCAAAAAAAAATCTTTAAGAGAAAGTTTCTTTCAGTGATTATTGAGTTGACATTTTTTGAACAAATAGAAAATCTTTGTAAAACAAACAAATCTCATAAAATTCTTTGGGAACTTTTCCATGAAGTATGCACAAAAAATTGAAAATTTAATAATGTGGGAAATTAAAAAAAAAAAAAAAAAAAAAATTTTAAAAAAATTTTTTGGGTTT
>FIZV01011489.1:0-16505 GCA_900050545.1 Trionymus perrisii | reverse complement strand
TCTAGATCCGTACCGTATTAGAACGGTGTTGTATCCGAGTACAAATATCCGTACCGTTTCAGTCTCTGGTAGGTACCCCCAAGACTACACTCGTAGCACGTTTCCGATAGATACTAGTAACATTTGTCTTACGAGTACATTATACATACCACCACGATGGATGGACATATTGTTGGTACGTAGTACGTATACGAGTACGTACATTGTGCATACGAAAATACGTAAGGAACGCGCTGTTTGCCCCCCCCCTCTACTATTTCGATGCGGCGTGGCGCGGCGTATTGTCTTTACCAATTGCGAGTGCAATATTTTTAGATGGTAAAAATACGAGTTACCGGTGCCGATACCTGCTTATCTACCTATTTACCTACCTACCTACCTACCTACCTGTCTGCCTATCCACTGAATGTAACGTTTACTTATGTATATGTATAGGTACAATTACGATGTGGAGAAAACCGAAATCATTATGAAGTATTCCGCTCATATGGGCAGTTGTAGACGAATCGAATTCAGCGACGAAGGAGACTCGATATACTCGATTTCCGACGATAAATGTATCGTCGTCGCCGACGCCAACACTGGAAAGTTCAAAAGCGTTTTCGATAACGCTCATAGGTGAGTGTGCTTCTGCTTAAACTTACGTGTACATTACTCTTACGCGTAGCGTAAGTACCTATTTACTTCGTTATTGATCGTTTTCAAATCGTAACTTTTATTTCAGTCATCCCATTTACTCTTTGGTGATCATCAACGATAATTTGTTCGCTACCGGCGACGACGAAGGACACGTGAAATGTGAGTTGTGCGTCTTGTAAGATTAGCATTGGCGTACGATTAGGAATAACGCATCGCAGCGTGTAATCCCATGTCTAATACGTGATGATGATGCTGCTGCTGCTGCTGCTGCGTTTTCTGCGATCTAGCAATTTATCGGGGTTCGTTATTTCGTTACATTTTGTTTCCGTAGTGTGGGATAGAAGAAAAAGAGAGCAAGTATTCTCGATAAAGATCGGAAGTGATTACGTGAGTTCGTTAAAATGTTTGGACGAAGGGAGTACCATGGTATGTACTGCCGGCGACGGAATCGTTAGTGCTATCAACACCAACAGCAGAAAAATCGTTACCAAGGTAAACGGGGCCACAGTGAAACTATCGAATCTAGCTTTAGTGGTCAGAGTTGTAGTAGCGTAGTGTGTTTGTTTGTTTGCTTGCTTGTTTCGCAGTCGCAACCGTACGACGCCGAATTGACTTGCAGCGATTTGTTTTGCTCGAATACGAAACTGGCGGTAGGCACGACGACTGGCTCGTTACTGCTGTACAGCTGGGGCGATTATTCTTCGTGGAACGACGAATTTCCCGGGCTGGACGAGAAGAAGCACGCCATCAACTGTATGATACCTGTTACCGAGAACATAGTGGTTACCGGGCTAGACGACGGCTTGTTAAGGTAAAACGTCTCGACGCGCGCATAAGCGCGTAATCAACCGCTTGATCGTGGATCGTTCGGCTTTACGAGTGTATCGTTGGTATCTATGTGTACAACTACAACACTCTACGATGAAAACGTAATTACGCGTATTACGTTTTTTCGTACTCGCACTCGTATGTCGTACATGATAATCTTACAGCGCAGCGCAGCGCAGAACGCGATGTGCTACAGTACAGTACAGTACAGTACAGTACGGCTTGACGCGACAAAAGTTTAACTAAATAATACGTAGTACCTAATGGGTCGCGCTCCTTTCAGAGCTACAAATTTGTTTCCAATGAGGCATGTCGGGATCGTCGGTCAGCACGGCAGCACCGTCGAATGTATCGATATAAACGCGGATGGTACCTTGCTAGCGTCGTCATCTATCGACAACAAGATACGTTTTTGGAACATCGAGTATTTCGAAGACATTCATATAACCGATAAAATGGCCACAAACAATAACAAGGCACGAGAACACAATCTGCCATCTTCTTACGGTCTCAATAGCGCCGATTTCTATTCGGGTTTATCGTGATCGTGATCGTGATCGTGATCACGACCGTGCCACGCCGTCCGTTCGCCTTCATTACTGAAAATAGGTATATACGCGGGTAAACCACCCAAGTACACGAACGCATTGTATCGTAGACGAGTAGGTACGTTTCGTGATGCGATCCTACTGTCGTACCAAAGGTAAGATACGTACGTATGACCAATATTAGGCACCACCAAGACTTACATGAATGTATATTATTAATGTATGTGTGTATGATTGTGTTATGCATAGGCTGGATAGGTATTCGCGTTTCGTTTGTACCTAAAGTACGTACCACAACTCCCTATAGCGTAAAATGCCTACGTATTGTATGTACCTAACTACCTATACCTATATAAAGAGGCCTTTGTAAGTTATATACCGCATCTGTATAAGTGTATATGCAATAAACAAAGACATAGGTAGTAGTTGTTTGCATCATTGTTCTGTTCTTTAATTTTCGTATTTTCGTTGTTGAAGCGTCCGCGTGTTGCTCGCCTTCTTCGTTCATTCGTCTGTTTCTGTTCTTTTTCCCATTACTAGTTTCTTTATCTTTATGACAGTTAGACGGAGCGTTTGGTTGACGCATCAGGCATCACATTAAACACAGTCTCATTCGTAGATAACTTTGGACAAAACACTGCACAATCACGTAGGTACCTACGTCTCAAGTACTTAGTCGCGTCTTGTATAGGGTACAGTGTGATGTTCAAAGTTATCTCTCGCACAATTTCGCACCATTTTACGACAGGTCTACTTAATTACCTACTTGTATAATCTATCAATTTACCTACGAGACTGTGTGTTAGAACCTGAGATGATTAGATCCCTTTTGAAATGCAGTAAGAACAATTCAAGCGAAACCAAACAAGAAGAAGAAGAAGAAGAAGAAAAAATGCAGTGCCCGGATATCGCCGACACCAACGATGTTCAAAGGTGCCGATTACGCTGAATGCCGACTTTTTGTCTCAATAGTGACGAAATATGCAACCGTTTAAGGGGTTGAAAACTTTAGCGAAAACCTTTTACTTTGATTGTAAGACCCGAGTAACATGCATCCATACCACTACCAGCGAGTCGGCGGTCGGCGATCTACAATAATAGACCCAGTAAAACCGACGATCTCCTTGAGTGGTCAATTAGCGCGAGACCCAAAAGTAGCAACCCTTTTCAAGTGGACGGCGAGTTTTTTTTTTTACTATAATTTTTATACGTAGCTTCTAGAAGTTCTATGTAGTTGACTGTAGGGTCCTTATACCGATTAATTCGAGGTCGTTTATTCCGAATCGGATATCAGTTTTCGATTACTGTCCTTAATTACTTGTTAAATTATTGTTTTTTTTTTCTCTCGTGAGCTTAAAACTAATATAATGTTCGCATTGAACGACCTCAAATTAGCCCCTAACGCGAATTTAAATTTCAAAGCTCGATTAATAAACTGCTCTTGATAAAAGCTCACTTTAACGTCGTTGAAAAAAAAAAAAAAATGGTTATTGGGTACACGATGGGTCTAGGATGATGTTTTCGACTCGTCTGATTTCACATACGCCATTATTTTCAATATCGGATCAAAATTTGCGAACATATTAACGATTTAGTGATAGATTTATACTCCACCAATTTGGAGTAGGTAAGTTTCCAGATCACCGCTGCAGGCGAGGTGAGTCCCACTACATCGATCACTTCCTCTCCAGCGACAACCCAACGTTGTGTTGATGCGGTTGCATAACTATGTATTTTGCAGGAATAATCATTTGGCTATAGCATTTTCCTCGTGTATTTGTAATTTTGCAAGCCCCGTGTTAATGAAATTGCATAACCAGCCATTTTTTAAGGGAAATGTGATCAATAATTTTTTCTCTCTTTGGAGGGTGCGAATTAATTCGAAGTGAGTTTCAGATTGCTCAATTGTTTTGTTTTATTTTTTTTGTGTGTGAAAGAATAATCAAATTGTTCGTATTCTTATGTTGAAAGATTTACTTAGGTACCTCAAAAGTAGAAACACTTTGCATACCTACCTATAAAATTTATTTAACAAAATCAGACATTTTTTCGCTGAACACAAGGAACTTGCAAGTGGTACACCGTACAGGGCTATCATTTTATGAACACATAAGTAAATACATAGAAAAAACTGATCGATTCTGGCCAGAAACGAAATTTTTTGAAATATTACCTGCCATTTTGATGAAATTGCATCTAACTTTCTTTTTTTAAAATAATTATCGCATAAATCGAAAAATTAATTAATTTTGGCCAAGAAGACAATTATTATTATTTTCGGACATTCCCTGCTATTTTAATAAAATTGTAGCTAATTTTTTTTAAATGCTGAAATTCTTTTAAAATGATTTTCAAAATTTGAATTGGACAAATGGGCCATTAATATTGCCGTGAGATCATATATCAACTATTCAGTTTTTTTTGTTTTTTTTTTTAAATTCATTTTTTGTCAAAAAAATTTTGAACAATTTTTCCAAGGAAAATTATTTTTTTGAAACAATTTATCGATTACTAATAATTAATTAAACCTGAAAAGCAAATCAAGAAGTAAAACAACCCACTAATTTGTATTATTTTTGAACAATGTCATTTGAAAATGAATACCTAAATTAGAAATAGGTAGGCATTAAATTTATACGAGTAACTAAGTTGGTCGCCGATCATCATTCTGCCAGATTCATTCGATATGGTTGTGGCTGAAACATACGATCGCCAGATGCCAGATGGTACCTACTACCTATAGGTACCATAACTTAAAATTTATTAGAGACGTGGGAGCAATAAGCAGGTCTAGGCGCTAGGTACGTTATAATTAGGTAAGGCTAAGTATAGAAGTAGTTAGCTAGTTAGAGTTACCTTACCTTGGTAAATATATTACGCGTTGCCAGTAGGTTGGTTGGATTTTAAGCAGGTAGCCGGTTGGCGGAGAATTGCGAGTGTTTTGAGATACGTTTTAGGCGGATTATCGATTCTTTTGTCGCTGCTCAACTTGGAATTTGTAACTCGTCGCGAGTTCGGTAACGGCCCAGATCGTGTTGTGTTGAAGGGAAGGAATCCAACGTGGAGTATGAACTGGTAAATTATCGCCAGTCAGCGTTGCATCGAAGCGATTCGCTTTTGTTGCACTTTTTATTCTTCTTCAAAATTAATGTCTCGGTCGCGCCGCTTCGCGATGTCCTATTTGTGTAGGGTAGGTAATTAGGTATAGGCGTAGGTTTACCTATCCAACAGTTGTTGCATTAAATATCTGTACTTTTTTAAACGTCGCGTCGCTTTACCCGTGCGATGGGACGTCGCGTCGCGTCGCGTCACGTCACGTTAACCGAAGCGAGTTTACGTGACAACCGAGGTGCAGACTGCGGAGTAGCGCAGCATTACGCGATTACACATAAGGTATTATATAGGTAGTGTTGAAAAACAGAACTATCGATATACCTATCGTAAAAATGTTGATTTTTTTGGTAGTTTACGATGAACAAAAATATTGGTTGAGGGACTATATAAATAGGTATTAGGTACCGTCTGCAGATTCAAATTTTAATTGTTGAAAATACGTACGAGTAGGTAATTTTCAAAATGACGACTAGGTATTTAAGGTACCTATTTTCATTGAATTTTGAAAGGTTTTCGGTTCAATTTTTTCTTTCAAGATTTTTACTCTATTTCAGTGCCTATAGGTATTACCTACTAATTTTTCAACATGGTCCATACCAAGTAGTGAATACATACGAGTATTTAAAAATTTTCGTCGATATGTCGGTAGTTATTGATATTTCACTTTCGATATAACGAAATTCGAAAATATCGATAGTTTTTCAACTCTCATTTGATATGCATGTGCAGCGTCGCGCCGCGACGCGCCGAGCCGCCGCGTTACCATAAAAGCTGTAAGCTTGTGCCTCGAGACGGGTCCGCGATCCGCACAGATCGAATTTGGCACACCAATCGTGTAAAGAAAGAGGAGCCACGTATACAAATACATAGGTAGGTAGGTGGGTGAGTATAGTGTAGGTATACAACTCATATTATACGTTATATACCTACGTAATGCGTACCCAACTACTCGCGTATGTGCGAATATTACGAAAAATAGTCACGTAGCATTCTGTTGGGTCTACCTATACGTATACCTATACAGATACACTGTCCTATACTACAAGGCACTGCGCTGCACTCCATTGGTAATCGTTCGACGTTGATTTCCTTCATTTTTAAGATGCTTTTCGTGTTTGAAGTACGCGACCGCTGCCCCCGTCGCCGTCGCCACCACCACCACCACCACCACCACCATCATCTCACCTACAGGTGTACTCACACGTGTAGATACCTTTTCCAACTTACGCTGACCTACCCTTATACCTACTAGGTACTATACGGGTAGATGTCGCCGCGCCGCGCCGTCACGTGATTGTTAAGTGTAGATAAGCTACTCGTATAGGCGCTGGCGCTGCAACTTGCAAATCACCTACCTTTGTACTCGGACTCGGACTCGGTATTGGTATATTGGTATCATTCATCGCCCATTTCTGGTACCTTTTTGCGAATACTGTTCGTCGTACACTGCGTACGTCTACCTCTACGTACATGTACCAAAAATTAGAAATGCGCGGTAGAACCAGGGTTGCAAACAAATCTGCAAAAATAGGATTCGAATCCGAATCCACGAATCGTTTTTTTTTTTGGATTCGAATATGTTTCGAAAGTTATTCGCATTCGCTACGATTCGAATATGATTCGAATAAAATATGATGGATTCGTGGATTCGAATCCACAAATCCACCGTACTTTCGGAAATTCAATTCAAAAATTCAAAATTTCGATATTCATTTCATTATTCATGCTTTTTTGAGTAAAATTCAGACATAAATCAGAGAAAAAAGTCTAAGAAAATTACGAATCAACGAGTCCACCTACCAAAAGAGATTCGAATAAATTTCACGAATCCATAAGGTTTTTTGGATTCGAATCACTGATACGAATCCATTTCCTAAAAGGGGATTCGAATGAATTTTTTCGAATTCGTGAACTTATCTACCAACTCTCCAACTCGTATCGTACGAGTATTTGTATCGCGGTAAGATATATGTAAGTATATATAGTGTATGGTACCACGTTTCAACGTGTGTAGACTGTATTAAAAAGGTGAGCAATTGTTAGTCGAGTGGAAAATCGTACGGCAACAATACGAATACGACACGTAAAGAGCTCAGCTCAAAATTTCATTCCTACGTACTCGTAAGATATGTACTGCCCCGCATATATACGACTCGCCCGGATTAAGGCTAAGGATTGGTATGGAACGAGTGACGGTTGTTGTTGTTGTTGTTGTTGTTGTTGTTGGTGGTGGTGGTGGTGGTGGTGATGATGATGATGGTAGCGGCAGCATCTCATTTACTCGTACAGCCGTATACTATGCACGAGAATGAGTAGGTATGTCGGTACCTACTTACTTTTCTGATAACTCTCGTGATATATGGCTTAAAATATCCATTTGGCGTGATTTCTTCCGCCCTTCGTAATCCCTTCATAAATAAAAATCACTCGTATAATACCAACTCGGTGACGCGACATGCCATTTCAAATGATACTGCAGGTACCAACTACCAACCTATCTACGAGTATCTAGATATATCAAATGCGGGTAAAATGTTACCTACCTACCTACAGCTACAAGCGATACTCAGTATAAGGAGTAGTAGGTAGGTAGGTGTAGGTACCTTGGTGATACGACATAGTGACTGGTATTGATTTGGTAGGTAGGTAAGTCGAGGTATACATCTACATATTAGCCCGTTACCGCATTCACTCGTTTCTCGTTAGCTTTTCGTAGATGATACAGTTCTCGTTCTCGTTCTCGTGCTGCTGCTGCTGCTACTGCTGCTGCTGTCCAAACGAATTAAAAAAAATTAATACCTAATGCAACGCCGCATAAAACGTCTCTCATTTGGCTTATCGGGCAATATGAAACTACATAGCAGGATGGCACATGGCACATGGCACATGGCACGTACCTACAAAGTACGAAGAGTAGGTACATAGGTACCTAAGCTAAGCCGCGAAGAACGTATTTGATCAGCCTTTGCGAATAGGTAGAAGGATGGAGGAAACTGGTCTGGGTTGGTTTTACCTATTTGTAGACGCCATCACAGTCACCGTCCCGTACTACGTAGTAGGTATGGGGCCTGTGTATTTTTTGTATTTGTACCTACTCGTACTTGTACTTGTACTCGTACTCGTACTCGTATTTATACCTCGAGTACGCAGAACATGCAGTACGCACGTAGACGTGACTTCTGCCTGTGCCTACTCGACTGTCGAATCGAATCAAATTAACCGAATCCAATCGAAATGAATCCGGGACACGTTAATTAAGACGCGTGAACGACTATTTGAACATAGCGTTGCGAGGAGTAGCGAGGTGAGGCGATCGAAAGGTAGGGTGGCGCGACACCGCAGTATTTGCAACAAACATCCGTTATTCATCTTACCGTATCCTAATTCCTAATCGTAATCGTAATCGTAATCGTAATCCTGCGCTAATCCGCAAATCTTACAATTAAGGTAACCGTGCCGTACCGTACCGCGTTATTAATTACGACCAAGATGTAGTAGTAAGCACCAAGCACCGTAGGTACTGTAACTGGTGCGGTGCGGTGCGGTGGAATAGGCTATACAAGCTGCGAGTGCGGATCGCGGGTTCGAGTTGCGAGTAAACTGTACGAGTAAGTACCTACTCGTATAGCTTACAGTCAGCAAGTAAGTACCTTTATGTATATCGAACTAAGCTGCACGTAGCGACGCGTGACTAACAATAGCTAGTGTCTAACGTGTGTTAACCAGTATGTACCTCTACCTACACCTACCTACCGACCTGTACCTACCTACCTACCTACCTACCTACTTACTACCTATATGCGAACGTAAGCGCGTATAGAATGACGCGCAAATGAAAAGCAGATACAATCCGCCTCGCGTACGCCGCGCCGCGCCGCGCCGCTTCACTAACCGTACACCACACTATATACGAGTAATATAATATTCAATATTATTTATGTAAATACGTACCTATATCCACACTGCTGTGGCCATAGGTAGCTCTTACCTACCTCGAGTACACGCTTGTCGTACGTCTTATCAGGGCCGGCGAAAGCTAGCTCTGGCCCTAATGTAAAATTTTCCGGGCCCCAATTTTTTTTTCTCATATCTTGAAGAACAAAGGGGGGTGGGGGGAGGGGTAAACACCTCGGACCAAAAGTGTATTTCTTTTCAAAAGTGAAAACAGTAAAGTCAATGGTGTGGCCAGACACTCATTCAAAGGTGGGGGGGGGCTTGGTTCGTCAAAAAAAATATAAAATATATTTAGTAGTTTATCAAAATAAGCAAAAATATTACGGCCGAGCAAAGGGAGAGCAAAAGTGTTTGTGTGTTGTGTTTGTAAAAAACAATAAAAATCTGAAAATTGGCTATTTTTTCCACTTTTTCGTAGTACATAATTCTTATATTCAATTACGAGCATATTATTCACACACAAAAAATAAGTTTGAAATTTTTTCTCAATGGCCGTTAAGCATAACCGGGTCCAACCAACGACCGACGGACCGAGAGCGAAATTTCCTCTCATTACTAGACCCGACTGTCCACTGACCAAAAGAATATATAATGACCTATAGGACCTTAGCAGACCGCATATCAAACGAAAAACAAAAAACAAAAGGCAAAAAAAAAAAAAAAAATCGAAAGGAAATGACTGAACCGATAACCGCAAAACCTTTGAACATGAATGGACTAGACTAGACGGTATAAAATGCTAAAAAAAAAAACGACCCTGCGAGTTCTGAAGTGGCCTCAAGACTCTAGCAGTCCTACAAGCCTGTTATTACTGCTCTTGAACTAGTGCTTCGAAGACACGTTCGAACGTAGCGATATCTATTTACATCTACGAGTACATATCAGTATTACTGCCCATCTTTCTTATAAAAATGTATTGCGAGCGTTTTGGTGGCGTCAATACGAAAATTCATGAATCTGCGCTGTGGCGCCATTTCATTGTGCCACTGCGAAAGTTTTGGTGGTGCCTGAACGTGCGATGCCACAATACGTTATTTCTACTCGTACGAGTATACTGCAGGTAAAGTAAAGTACTTACCTACAAGTACGCTGGCAGGCTTACATACATAAGTACTCGTACATATATGTATGTAATATCGTCAATATACTGACACCACGTCTCGTCGCGTCGCGTCGCGTCGCGTCACGTCGCGTCATGGCGCGTTATGGCGCGGTTATTAGCTAGCCGATGATTCGCTCGCTACATAACGTAGCCTACAGAGGCAAGAGGCTACGCTGCTGACCGCTGACGTGACTGTAAATTGTAGCAAACTGCAGCTGCAGCCGCCATTTACTTCCTAAATAATTTATTGTGGCGTATTTATTCGACCTTGTCCTCAATATTCGCGTCTAAGTAAGTACCTACCATGTATTATATAAATATACGAGTAAATATACATCTATATTATGTCTGTTGAAAATACCTATACCTACCAGTACCTACCATACAATACGTTTGTAGATGTGGTATCGTACTTCTACTCGCCGCGCCGCGCCGCGCCGCGCCGCGCCGCGCCGCTTACCTGCTCATATTTAGTTCTCATAGGTAGGTACTCACCAATCACTACCTATCTAGCTGTAACTACATAATGCGGGTACATAAGTTGTGCATAAAAGTTTATGTAGGTATACAGCTATATATTGTACAGGGTGTCTCAGAATATCGAGCATCCTAGGTTAGCTATCTTTGATGAGTTGGTAACATTGTTCACATTCAATCAAATGCATACAATGTTACCACTAATACAAAATGTGCTAAGATTTGCTCGAAAGTAACGATAGAGGTGCAGGTGCTCGATAATCTGAGACACCCTGTATGTAGATGTACACATGCACATATGTATTACCTAGCCGAGGATCGCCCAAAATCTAAACGCTTTGCTGAAAAGTTGGTTTGTGCGACGCGACGCTTTTAACGTGGCTCGTTAATTTTTCATCAACGAGTCGGATCGGGTACAGACAATGAACCTATTCGTATATCCAGGTAAAAGGTAGGTACGAATACGAAACGGATTTGATTTGATAAACGTCTCTTATCGCATCATATCATATCTCGGTGGCTGATCGTGATCACTGATCAGCAATTCACTACCATATTTTAGCGGATGATGTCATTCGCCTGCCTACCTTTGGTTGTAGCTACCTATTCGATTGGGAGACCTAACGAATTTCTTGTTGACCTAGAAAATAATATCAGAGTATTCGTCGATCGAATTAGCGCAGCGTACGTAAGTACGTATAAGTAATTTTTCGCCAACGGTAGTTTGTTAAGTTGCTCTTCACTCTTCAGCATCATCACTAGCACCAGCACCAGCACCAGCGCACTGCCACTCCTCACGCCGCGCCTTCACAACACTCGGCAATAGGCGATGGCGATGGCGATGAGCTAAAGAAAATATAATCGAGGCCTCGAGTAGGTACCTGTTAACTTGAGAGCGTGTAAATTTTTGCACGTTTAGCAACACAAGCGTAAGTATATAGTCAGGTAGGTCCACACATGTATGGGTCATACGAAACGGACCAATCCACAATCGATAGATATTAGCTGCGCGTCTCACCTCGATAATGGATCGTGCTCGTGCTCGTGCTCGCGATCACGTAGCCAGCGTGGCCAGCGTGACCACCCCACTGGCTAGTGCATCACCCCTTCTATACGTCCCTATACATAATCGTGTGTACCTAGACTTACGCACTTACGCAGGTACTCGTATACCCGTCTGTGTATTGTGTATGCCAAGTCCAGTGGCTAGTGGCTACTGGCTACATCTTTTTATGAAATATAGCCTATACCTATAATTACCTACACGACATGTACCTAGACCTACGCTGCGCTGACCAATTTCACAAAACTTTAACGCATGCGACATACGACAGCTCTGTACGTAATACGTAATATGTACAAATTCTCTTTTTGTACTCTCGCATCGAGTCGAATACGCAGTACGCACCCAACCAAACCCAATGAAGTAGCATTATCAGCGTTATCACTACCTGTACCTATTTGTTAGCGATCGCATTCGCCTACGCCTGCCTACGCCTACGTCTAGATAACTATACGTGTGTAGAAACAAACTTAGGCTACATTACGTCAGTCTTGCCGCGATCAGGGATGAAAAGCTAACCGAAAGGCCAAAATTGAAAGTCAAAAGTCATGGGAATTGGGGCACCAAACCAAAAGCTGAAAGTTGGCAAATACCTACGTATAGTGAACTCCAAGCCAAAAACTAGTTAAAAGCTTGGTTTTTACAGCTTTTATATCTTTTTTTCCCCCTTCCTTATAAATTTCAGAAGAAAATACTTCGAAAAAGTAAAAATCCAAAATTGAAAAATTTAGAAAAATTGGAAAAAAAAACTAAAAAGAAAATATCATACTCTCGATGTTTTCTATTTCCTTCTTTTCACCCTTTCAAGTTGTATTGCGCTTTAGGGCCGTGTTTTCGTGGTTCATGAAATTTTAAGCTGAAAGTTTGAAGCCGAAAAGTACGTAGGTAAATTAATCGTACCTAATACTTCGTAGCTGAAAGCGTGCGCGGAACGCCGTTGGAAGTTGGAACAAAAAATTAACTGCGATAAGCTTAATTGAGCGACGATTAGAATAGAAAATTGCAAGGTGTGGTATGCTGAAATCTAATCCAAATCTAGCCGCAAAAATCCACGTCCACCTAGCTGAAAGCTAAAGCTCAAAGCCAAAAGTCTAAATTGCAAAATTTCAAGCTAAAAGCCAAAAGCCAAAGTTTCATTTTACAGTCTTTCATCGGCCATCGCTGGTCGCATGCTGGCCGAGTCGGGTCGGGTCGCGATGTTCGGCGTACACTACTCGTATGTGAAGTGCACACTGCGCACTTGCGCAGCACTGCTTAAGTGTAGGTAAGCAATTAAGCATACCTAGGTACATACTTATGTAAATGTGCTACTCTAGGTACTGTGTATACTTATAGTTGTAGGAGTAAGCAAAAGTATGTATGCGGAGTACGGCGCGGTGCGATCATAGCTACGAAAATCCGTGAAATAGGTATAACTAGACGCTAGACCTACAACTCCAAGCCGAACAATTTTGAGCCAATGCCATACCATATGCCATGCCATGCCATGCCATGCCGTGAGGCAAAAATGAAATGGACATCGAGATAGTAGGTCCACTACCTACTGCACTGCAGCAGCATATACCGTAGGCGTGCGTATAGTATAGTATAGTATAGTATAGTATAGTATAGTATAGTATAGTATAGTATACTTACTTAGTATGGTAGGTACCTAGATGTACTCGTAGATAGCTATACCTAACCTACTCGCTGCAGAAGAGTAAGCGCGCTCAACACCTGCCTAATGCCTATATAGATAGATAGATAGATAGATTGGTACATTATTACGCACGATTACGAGAAACGCGCAGTTAGAGTTCCCTCTAACACCGTGTAGTGTACCTACTGTAGTATCTCTATCACTCTATATCTACCAACCCGCCTACCGACCCATCACCTACCAACGAGAACACCGTACGCACACAGCAGTTACAGTAAGACGTACTTACTACTTACAGTACAAGTAATACTTATGTACGTAGACGTACTTCTACGTACATACGTATACCTAACGCCGCGCATAACCTCTCTTCGAGTAAGGTATAGGTAAGCAACTAAGCATCGAGTTGATTGTGATCGTAAATATACGCGCGTATCGATTAGACATGGTATGAGAACGCGACGCGACGCGTCGCCATGCTACGTAATCTTGTGTGAGAGAAAGGAGGAAGAAGGAAGGCACAAAATTAAGGTTTTGTTAGGTTCCTAAAGACGAACGCGCTGGCGGCGCTGAAGGCATGAATTTTGAATAAACCAACGTGACGCGAAGTAGCCACACAATGTCTACTCATGCCTGCCTGCCTGCCTGCCTGCCTGCCTGTCTGTCTCCCTTATATTTTTCCTACCTACCTACATACCTACTTAACTACCCGCTTACAGCTGTCCGTAACACTTGGCTATACTTTTTTAGTCGAGTAGGCAGGTACAGTATATCGCACATACAGACTTGCGTGTGACGTGTACATATACATACCTACATAAATACATTGACACTTGTACCTGTTGTAACTTGTAAGCGACTCGCGTACGACTTACTTACAATACACTCGTCCCTTTACTATCGTATCGCATTCGCAATGAGGCAATAACAATACATAGGTAAGTAATTAGCATCGGCACGGCTCGCAAAGAGTAGATATAAAAACTTGGGGATGAGTAGGAGTAGGAGCTAAGATTGCATGTCGGCGTCGCGTCACTTCGCGTCACGTCACGTCACGTCACGTCGTACTGCTTGCTGTTGCTGCTTTATGGTTGAGACAACAGACCAGTCTTAAAAGTCGGCGTATTTACTCTTATTTTAAAAACCATCAGTCTGCCGATTCGCAGCTGCTGCAATGCTGCATTTAGGCACAGCAAAAGCTTGAAATTTGGCAATTTTCATCAACTTATTGGACTGAGAGAATCAATGGTTCAAATTGGCGCCGAATTATACGTGGCATTTCTCGCGCTGAACCCGAAAATGTACGTCTGCTGATCACCAAGTATCACCAAAAGCTCGCAGGAGGGAGGACACCGGCGGCTCCCAACTGGTTGTGTAAATGCAAGGTCTTAGCCGCAATTCAGGGCATAAGTTGAAGGATGTGGCGTGCCAGTTGTGGGGGACGGGGACGTCGCGTCGCGTCGAGTCTGGCATGGCAGTCACTGGGAGTATTCCTCGTTACATACTCTGGCACTGCACTCGAAAATCTGCTTCCCTGTTGGTCTATGGGGGCGGGTCATTTATCATTTGCCAGCTTTGCCAAAAACTAAAAAAGTGCTGTCCGCGACAAAGACGTTTCAGCAGTGAGTAGTGACGGCTGACGGGGCACCGCCGAGCCGAGCCGCGCCGCGACGCGACGCGGCAGCATTTAGCTAATAACGAGGTTGCAGCGTGGAACCTAGAAATACGAGTAGGTACAGCAGCGAAGGCAACAAGACGGACGGATATTCGCGCCAACGATGCGATGGTGACCAATCTACCTAATACCTACACCTACACCTATATAGTACCTATAGGTAGTATACTTTCCCAAACACTACTAACCACGCGCAGGCTTCAGCCGCGTGCGACCTTACGTAGATTAAGTTGTGTTTAATTCAAGTTTGTTAGCCGAACAAGAAAATTTTGTTCGAGTACCTAAGAAAAAGAAGAAGAAGAGGAAGAAGAAGAAATTTCAAATTAGAGGATGATGTGAGTTAGGCTTTATGTGAGCCAAAAAAAAAAACAAGCTACCTCCCTTCCTCCAGCCAATCTTCTGTTCGTGGAACACGAACACGACTTTGCTCAAAGAGAAGTTACAGACGAACATTTTAATTGACCGGTCAGCTGAAATTTGGTGTTTCGAAGACATAGCTGACTACACATAAATGGCAAATGGCGATTAGTAGATTTAGAAAATGCCAAAGAGTATGCCGACCGCCATCAGATTACATTTCGTAATTCATAGGCCTATTTTTATCCTATGCATCTCGCTTGTGTATAGGATAAAAATATCAAGTGTAATCCGGTGGCGGTCGGCATACTCTTTGGCATTGGCATTTTCTAAATCAGTTGTGTAGTTGGACGCGTGTCTTGACGGTTGCATACTTTTTTTTTGGGCTTACTCGCGAGGTGCAAATCAACATGATTGGTGCAAAATATGTGTTGATTTGCACCTCGCGAATAAGCCCCAAAAGAAACATGCAACCGTCAAGACTGTACCTGCTCTGACAAAAGCTATAGTACTCGTATAGTGCGCAGCTACAGCTACGTATATGTATAACTTAAGTATTATAAAAAAAAAAATTGAAAAAAAAAGTAAAGAGGAATACAAATACGCGTAAGTTAAGTAACCAAGACGTTGGTATGATATGTATATGGTGCAAGTAATGATGCTGACGCGGGCAGCTTGGATGAGGGCGCGAGCGATTTTCAAATCACGCAACGAGGAAGTATCAAACTTGATCTACGCTATAGCCTATACTCAACTGTGCATGTGCAATTCGTATATGTCGACGCGACGTGCAACAATTGCGAATTACGCATACCACGCTCGCTGTCGTTTAAAATCGCTACCAAATTGAGGAAATTTGTTTAGCAGGCTTGTCACTTGCCCGTTTTCCATAACAAAATATTCATACGTACTAGGTTATTCCTTACGGAAGTAGGTATCATTTTTCTCCTTGTTTGTTTGTTTATTTTTTTTTTCAAACTTTGTCATATACATTGGGTACCTTTTTAAAGTCCTTATCATCACCCTGGCTGGAATACGGGTTTTAATGTTATTCTAATTCATTTTTCCAAGTTAGTTTTCTCAAAAAAAAAAAAAAAAAAAAAAAAAAA
>FIZV01011475.1:0-12209 GCA_900050545.1 Trionymus perrisii | reverse complement strand
CTTTTTGTAAAAAAAAAAAATAATTTTTAAAAATAATTCTATTTTATTTCTTGAAAAATAATTCTGTCAAGTAATATCCAAGTACGTATAATTTTTTGGACTCTAGACAGTTTTAATTTGAATTATTTTTCCAAGCATTCTTTACCTTTCACTTTTTATAAATTTTTCATTTGTAAAATTGTTAAAAATTTAGCTCTAAAAATTGAAAAAAATTTAAATTTTTAAATATTCTCAGATAAAATACTTAGAGCAATTTATTATTGAAGGTAAAAATGAGACACGTAATAAGTTCACTTTTTGTGGATTTTCAAAATAGGTATGTATTTTTTTTATTAAAAATACGAATGAGACGAAACTGGAAAAAATTTCAAAAGACTGTAAAGAGGATACAGACCAAAATATGAGAATTTATTATTCGCCCAAGATGGACCAAGACTCTCTTACCCGTATGTAAAATATTTCCTAATAACTCTGTCAATATGTTGGATTCTCACAGTTGAAAGGAGGCTCTCATTTCTTCCTCATGCGCATTTATCAGCGATTATCAGGTCTGGAATAGTAGAAAAAATTTCGCTATCGAGACCGAAGCTTTGATTTATCTACACCGCCGCAAAATCCCAGTTATACGAATTTCGGCCACAAAGCAGGATCTGTTGGGGGGGAAAAAAAGGCGTTATAAAAACTCTATTGACAATTCGAAGGCGAAACAACCAGAGCAAAAAAAAAAAAGCTTCACATTTCATTAAAAATAAACAAGGCTGCCGGTAATGCATTGAAGGAGAAAGCTCGCGAGAAAGACTATATATTTTACATGCGGACACAACAGACCGCTTCACCCCCCTCTGCCTTGGCTGAGCAGAGTGCGAAAAAGTATACACCCCAGAAAGAGCGCAAAGAGTTGAAAGTGCTCTTGTAAGATTTTTGTTTTTGTCGTTGCTGCTGGTTTTCTTCTCCTGTTTCTCATTTTTTTTTTCTTTTTGCCAGAACGTCGATGTTGGTGATGGTTAGGAAAGAGTTTGTAACATTTTTTTTTTTTTTTTTTTTTTAGGTCGAACTATATTCTCGACGGTATAAACATGTAGTTCAGTCTTGTTTTCGTTTTGTTTAAATGTACACCAGCGAAAAAAAAAAATGGAGAGAAAAATGAAGGACATATTTTTAATAGTCTGTTTGGTACGCTTTGGTTTTCACTACAGTGAGCGAAAAAAATTACACTTAGGTGAAAGAGGCCTTGCTATAAGCTTTCCGGCGAAGTTGAGCGAAATAGTGAGACAAAAAATAAATAAAAACATAGCACAGCCAACTTTTAACAAATCTGTATACGTCGCTATGCGCTGTACATGTTTTAATGAGGAACGAAGCTTTTGGTATTCTTTCGAAAATCTTGATAAAGAATTTCAATCTCAAGTATAACATACGGTTGCTTTTTATCTTTGAATATAGGTTAGGCGGGTTTTTTAAATATGAATATAGCGTACCTGAGGATACCACGTTATAGAAGAAGGTTCGCCAATGTTCCAGCCTATAATGTATGTTCACGTATGTGTACGATACCGAGAGATATTTCGCGCAGATATAATCTGTACAAAGATTCGCATTTCAAAAACTATAAAAAAATGAACACAAAATAGGTCGACGTCGTCGGTAATTTAAATACGCGAAACAAGCTTTAAAAGCTACTATTCGGTTTTATGATTTATGTTAACGATAGCGCGCGAAGTTATTTAGCAGGCGGTAAAGCTCGTATTTTTTTCCCTAGCTCTATTATAACGAACGAGCTGCTGCGGGTTCAATATATCGTAAATCATATACGCCGTAATAAGAACGTAATTATTTTTTTCTACCTCGTCCTCTCTCTCTCTATCTATCTTTGTATAAGTATCTCCGCAGCGTCCGAGAGCCGACTTTATAGTGTATGGTCTCATCAACTCGCAATTTCTTCATATCATATGTGTACACGTACAGTGTGTGTGATGCTTCGAGCGATGTAAAATCAGTTTCCATACATCACCGAACAGTATACGAATTCGAACCGAATCAGAGAGATTTGAAACTGGCTGCGGTCGCTTCACAAACTCCTTATTTACGACCGAATACATAAATTGATACGTGGAGGTGGTTAAACGAGTCGTCTGAATTGGACATAGTCCTTGAATGGGGCTTAAGAATATACCAGTGCTTCGGGCTGAATTTTTAGACCTAGTAAAATCGCTATAGAAAAGTTTGTAAAATTTTTCTAATTTTTTTTTTTTCAAATAAGTAGAAGAAATTATGAAATTTATTTTGGAAAAAATGCAAAAATAAATTATGAAACAGAAATTGAGAGAAATACTCGTAAATACCTATTAGAGGAGAAATAATTCAAAAGAAAAGAAGACGAAAAAAAAAAAGTTTTTTTCGCGATGTGGAGATTTTTTTGGAAAAGTAATGAAATAAATGAGTGAGTTTAATAAAAATGAGTATAAAAAAATTTTATTTAAAATTTAAACAAATCTTAAAATTGTAAAAAATTTTCATATTTTCAAAAAACTTACAAATTTTGAAAAATTAAAAAACATCAAAAATGTTTAATTTAAAGAAATTCCCAGATTAAAAAAAAATGAAAAAATTGGCAAATTTTTAGAAAAATAATTAGACAATTGTAAAAATTTAATAATCGTAAACAATTTCTCGATTTAAAAAAATTGTAGGCTTTGAAAAAAATGAGAGTTGAAAAAAATGGGGCCATTTGTAAAAAATTTCCACACTAAAAAAAAATTGAATAAAAAAAATTGAAAAAACTGAGAAACAAAAAATGCCAATTTTTAAAAAACTGACCTATTCTAATCATGTTTCCACATTTTCAAAAATCGAAAGATTTTATAAAATTAAAAATTTTCCCAAACTGGCTAATTAAAAAAAAAAAAAAAAAACTAATTCACTGATTTAAAAAAATTGTTGGCATAATTCAATAGAACTTGTGGAATTAGAAAAACTGAAAAATTTAACAAAATTGCAAAAATTGTAAAAAGAACTTCCAAGTTTGTAATGCTAAATTTTTTTGGAAATTGGTTGATTGTAAAAAATTTCCAAATAAAATACAATTGTAAATGGAAAAACCAAGAAATTACGAAATTAGCTGTTCGTTGAAAATTTCCAGATTTAAAAAATTATAAAATTTAAAAAAAGTGAGAAATTAAAAAAAAAATGAGCAAATGGAAAAAACTCTGTTTTTTAAAATTTTTGAAAACTGTAAATTTAAAAAAAAATTGCAAAATATCTATTGTGGAAAAATAAAAAACTAACAAATTAAAAAAAAATTCAAATTTTTAAAAATTTGTAAAATTTGAAAAAAATTGGAAGTTTTGAAAAAATCTCAATTTCTAGAAATTGAGGAACTGTATGTTGCAGGATTTGGAAAAACTCGGAAATTAAAAAATTAATTGTTCGTAAAGAAAATTCACATTAAGAAAAAAATAGAATTAAAAGATTTGAAAAAAACTGAGAAATTGAAAAAAAATTATCAAATGGAAAAATTGATAATAATGTGAGAAATTTCCAGATTAGAAAAAAAAACTCACAATTTTGAGTATGAAAAAACTTAGGAGTTGAATAAAAAGTAGCTACCTATAATCGTAAAAAATGACAAATTGTAAAAAATCTCGGAATTACTTAAAATTGGATTTTATTTTTGAAAGTTTCCAGATTTTTAATTGTAAAATTTAAAAAAAAATCTAAATTAAAAAAACATTAATTTGGAATATTTGAAAGTTGGAAAAAATTAAAAAATGGGCAAGTTACAAAATTGAAAATTTCTCAAAATTGATCAATTTTTAAAATTTGCAATTTTTTTTGTAACTGTAAAAATAATTTATTTCCAATTTCTTTTTTTTAGCAAAATTAAATTTAGAAATTTTTAGCAATTAAAATACAAAATTGAAGTTAAATTTTTTAATAGATAAATGTACATAATTTTTGGATAGTTTGTAAATTGAATAATACAATTTAGTTTTGAACATTTTGGAAAAAATCGAATAAAAAATTTTTCACAATTTTTTTAATGATGTGCAGTTGATGACAATTTTTTTTTTTTTTAAATATACCTACGATCGAAGATTTAAATAAATATATAAATAATTCATTTTCGGTCAACTTGTAACATAAATTAATTTTTTTCGACCATTTTGAAAATTTAATTTGAATTTTTTTTTTTGAAAAAGTTTAATTTGAAAATTTTTTTGAAAAATTTAATTTGAAATTTTCTTTGAAAAATTAATTTTTAATTTTTTAGTTGGTACCTAATTGATGTTTGGAGATTTTGATAAAATCTCCGAATGTTTTCTTATGTATGACGTATTTGTGAAATAAAAAATTGTAAAATTTAGAAATTCTGAGAAATTAAAAAAAAATTAATCAACTGTGGTGATTGATAAATTTTATTACGCTAAAAAAAGTTATTAATGCCTAAAACAAAAATTTCATGTAAATAATTTTGAAAAATTATTAGATTTGAAGAATTTTTTGAATTTGAAAGAAGTAAGCAGTTTTGAAAAGAAATGAAAAAAATTTCAAATTACGAAAGATTTCCAAATTATTAACAATTGACTAATTTTAGAAAACCGAAAAAAATATTTAATCACATTAAAATTAAATTAAAGATTTTGGAAACTTGTTGAATTCCAAACAAGTGATATTTGAAAAAACTAAGTTTGTAAAACTTAATAAATTGTAGAAAAAATTAAAATTTGAAAAAGCTGTTAAATTTTTGAAAATTTTTGAAAATTGACAAATTAAGAAAAAAATTGCAAATTATTATAATAATATTGAATCTGGAAAAAATTATATCCTGGAAAAATTATGGAATTTTGAGAAATACTAGAAATTGTGAAATTGCAGAAAATATAAGGTAATGTAAACTTATTAAGGAAAAATATAAAAAGGCTTAAGAACGCTACCAACCACTCGAGGAAATTTTTTCATCTATTTTAGTCGGTGAAATTTCGATCGACCTCGGTGAAAATTTTTCCCAACCCTAATCCTTTCGGAAATTGACTAAAGATGCGAAGAAATAAGGTCGTCTGTTCCGCTCGTACTTTTATAAAACTATCTCAATTTTTTTCCCCTTCAAGGATTTAAGTTAGGGTGAATTTTTCGACGAAAAATTATGGTTGGTCGTTAGCAAATGACGTCAGAAGGTAAAAGGAAAAGCGACGAAAAATGACTCGTCGTTGGTATTTGACTGGATGAAGAAGACTTCTCGTTTGTACGTATAGTCTTTAAATGAAACTCAACTCGAAGGTTTTTGCCACCTTTAAACCGTTTAATGTTTTAATAGGTTTCGATAAATTTAAACGTTTTAAAAGTTGGCAATTGTGGGGCTGCGTTGAAGCAGTAGGCTGAAGACGTATAACAATGAACCGTCAAGTTGAAAAGTTAAACGTATAAAGTTTTCTCTCGTCGTTTAAATTATTATTATACCGTGTATAAGTATAGTATATATATAAGGTGGTCTTAAATTCTAAGAAGCTGGAGAGCAACGTGATATAATGTGGCGAAATCATTCTCTCCGTTACAACTTCCATGCCTAACCCTGCGTGCAGGAGAAAAGATTCGATGGAATTGGTAAAACGAGTCAAAAGAAGAGAAAAAAAATCAATCATGGTATGTACCTCTACCTGGTCGTGGGGTGACGACAGTCGAAGGTGGAATTTTAAGGGTTAAAAGATGGAAGATGGAAAAAAGACGAAACGCGACGACGAACGAAACGAAACACGAAAAAATACGCGCAAAGTCGCTGCTTGCCAGATGCTTTCCTAATTCACCTTATGTTGCTTAACAATATTGCTCATCAACGTTAACTCCGGCACAATCTGAACCCTTTTTACCTTCTTCACTCTGCTGCGCTGTAAGTTTTGGTAGAATAACAATGGACGAATCCTTCTTCCAAATTACTTTACACCCTTTACCTTAAATTATTTCGTAGACTGTGTTTTTTTCCAACTCTGTTGGCGTTCAAGGGTTGCTCGTGTGCGTTTGACATCTGTTACCGAAACGCAGGTTGGCGCTTTACCTCTTTTTTTCAGTTTTTTTCCTTCGTTTCTACAGAGATGCGAGATGAGACAGAGAGGGAAAAAACGAAAGGTGTGTCTTTATCGTTACAACGTCCGGTCGTTCGTGTGTACAAGACGATGAAAATAGGAGATTTAAGAAAGCATTAAAAATAGGTCACAAGTTTCTTAATTGTCTGCTCCTTAAGCTCTTGTTCTTTCTCGGGTGGTCTTCTCTAACGTATATAATCGAATAACATTTCGTATGTACATCGGTTTAATTTATTATCTTTCTGGTCTAATTTTAAACATATGTTTTAACGGTGCGTGGTTTTCAACTTGTCACTCGTAGACTCGTCTCTTGTGCAGCTAGTTTATTTTTTTCATGTCGTGAATTTATTGGACGCCGTGTACACGCGCTCTAGGTGTTGTACACAGGAAAAAGGTGAGTTGTTTTTTTTTTTCAACAGGGGTATACTCGTAGTACGTCCAGGAAATGTAAACAATATAATGGAGGAGTGTTGTTATCTGTAGCGTTTTTTTTTTTTTTTTCACCCGTTGAGTACTATAGGCTTTATATACGTATTGTGTCTTTTGATGAATGTCCAACTGAAAACCAAACCCTTTAACAGGAGGAGGTTCAGGAAATGGATTTCGAGTAGTGTTAAAGAGAAAAATGGCCGGCGTTGTTCGACTTGGGAGTGGCCAAAGCCATGTTAGAATAAGATGGTTTTAAGTGTAGCGAAGTTTTTCTAGATTTATGTTTAAAAATAAGTTTAAATTTATGTAATTTCATTTCAAAAGGAGAAGGATTTTTTAAAAGTCAGTTTTTTTCAGTTTTGATAAATTTTAAAAATTAGCTGGTTTTGGAAAACTTTTAAAAATTGACTAACTTTTTGCATATTTCAAATCTTGAAAATGGGTATTGTGGAAGATTCTTTGGTTTTGAGAAAACGGTCAAATTTTGAAAAAATGAACATTTTCTAAAATAAGAAATTCTTAAAAATTGGCAAATTGTAAGTAATTTCCAGCTTAAAAAAAAAAACTAGCAAATTTAAAAAAAAATTGAAAATTAAAAAAAATTAAACTATCTTAAAAATGGTATTATCGTAAAAGGTTTCTCGATTTTGAATAAAAAAAAACTGGCATAGAATAATGAAAGATTCAAAAATATTTAATTCTCAAAAATTGACAATTTGTAAAGAATTCCAAGTTGAAAAAAATCACAAATTCTAAGATAATTGAACAATTTAAAAAATGGACCAATTTTAAAGGATTCCCAAATTTTGAGGAAACTGACATATTTTGAAAAAAAAAATTAATAATAACCCATTCCCAAAAATTGACAAATGGAATGAAATTTCCATGTTTTAAAAAAAAATTACAAATTTTGGAAAATTAAAATTTTTAAAAAATTGAATAATCCTAAAAATGAGCAAATTGTAAAAAAAAATAGGTTTTGAGAAAACTGTCAAATTTAGAGAAAAATAAGCAATTTCAAAAATTGACAAATTGTAAGAAATTTCCAGATTTAATGAAAAACCCACAAATATTAGAAAATTGAACAAAAATAGAAAATTTCAAAAATAAGCAATTCCTAAAAAATTACAAATTGTAAGAAATTTTCAAGGTTTTAAAAAAAAGTGACAATTTTGGGAACTTGAAAATTTTGAAAAATTGAATAATCTTTTGAAAATTGTCAAATTGCAAAAAAAAAAATCAGATTCTGAAAAATTGAAAAATTTGGAGAAATTTGTTACATTAAAAAATTTTAAATAGAAAAAAATCCAGTTTCATGAAAAAATTGTAAAATATTCGAAAACTAAAAGAAAACTCAAAAGGGAAAATTCTAAAAAATTATTCAACCTTAAAATTTGACAAATTGTAAAAATAAATCAGGATTTAAAAAAAAAACAGGCAAATATTTAAAAAATAATGAATTTGTTGCGAATATTATCTTCGGTTAATATTCGGCTGCTTCATCGATTAAAACCTCAAACTTTTCTTGGTGAACTTTGACGTTAGGTCATTGTTCTTTGTCATTACTTACGTTTACGATGTCGAGTTAATAAACGTTAGAAATAATTTCGAGTCGAGTATGAGTTATTTTTAGTCGAGTTCAAGTACTTTTCGGTAGGTAAAGTCAAAATCGTAACATGGTATCAGTGCGTTGGTTTAAGTCGTTAAGTAATTTATAAAAAAACGTATGTCAATTCCATCTAACATAAAACGAGGCCGCGGTAGAGGAGCGAAAGTCGAACCGGAAAACGTATACGTAAACGTTACTACACGATCAAAAGCACGTCGAGTTTTGGCCGATGAGTTCAGCCCAGTTCCAGTCAACGTCGGTGATAATTTGAATAATATTGGTGCGTCGTCTACTGCTAATGTCAACGTCGTCAATCCGTCCACACCTGTAACAAACGATAGTAATCATCAGCTAATACCGAACGTAGAAACTCATCGTGATCGTAGTCGTGATCCAAGTCCATTGTCCAATTCCGAATCGGACGAATCCGAAATGTCATCAACGATTCCAGCCCATCTAGTATTGAAAGGCAGCGAGAACTACGATACGTGGCGTAAACGTATACGATTAATACTGAAATCAAAGAAATTAGAAACGACGTATACAGCGGAAAATGGTGGAAACGATGAAAACAAACGAGCCCAGGCATACGAGATAATTGTCAACCATATGGACGATTCAGTGTTCCAACTAGTGAAAGAAGAGTCGAATCCGTACGCGCTGTTTACAGAACTAGACGAAAGATACGCGAAATCCGACGACGCGATGATTGTCGATTTGAGAACGAAATTGTCAACGATCTGTATTTCCAGTTTCAAGTCACCAAAGGAATACTGTGAGCAAATTTCTTTGTTAATAAATAAACTAGGTCAGTGCAAGGTAACAGTGACAGATTCGGAAGAATACGCGTACCTTGTAGCTGGACTGAGAAACGAGGAGAAGTATCGACTTGTAAAGAAAACAGCACGGGGATTCGCAAATTTTGGAAAGCCGGATCCAAAGCTGGTACGAAATCTCCTATGCGAAGACGACGATAGTGCGGCGAAAGGCGATGCAGGTACAAGTCAGTCGAATGGTCCGAGCCAATTTTCCAAAGGAGCGGTATTCATTGCTTCTGAAAACAAGAACAAAAATAACGGTAATAACTCGCATCGTCGGCCCAAATGTAAATATTGTAATAAAATAGGGCACGTAATAGATAATTGTTTTAATAATCCGGCTAACACAAAAATTTTTCGTTGTTTTCGATGTGGAGAACCGGGCCACATCGGGAAATTGTGTCCGAAATACGGAGATGATAAAAATCTCAGTGATAATTCGAATACGTCCGGTGATAGTACGAATAAAAAAAACGATCGTCCGAGTGCAAATATAAGTATGAGTACGAGTAGTCGTCCAAGCACAAGTTTAAGTGCAACTATGAGCGGCCATAATGATTCGATTTTAAGTACTCGACCGCGAGCTCTTCTTTCTACTGATGAAAATCGCGTAAAAAATTCGGAAAAAATTTCGTTCATACTCGATTCCGGTGCGACAAAACATATGTGTAACGATCGTTCGTATTTTGAAATTTTCCACGTAACTAATGACGATTCGCGTGACGTTTTTGCTGCAAAAAAGGACGTTTATATGAAA
The DNA here is from genome assembly GCA_900050545.1 of Trionymus perrisii. Taxonomy (NCBI): domain Eukaryota; kingdom Metazoa; phylum Arthropoda; class Insecta; order Hemiptera; family Pseudococcidae; genus Trionymus; species Trionymus perrisii. The sequence continues at coordinate 2,519 of FIZV01011475.1, read as the reverse complement.
TGTGAAGGTTACGGCGATGTACATATTAAAAACGAATTCGGTCGCGAATTTATAATTAAAGACGTAAGTTACGTGCCAGATTTATCGGAAAATCTATTGTCGATTAACCTTTTACGCGAGAAAGGATGTGTAATTACGATTGGAAAAATTATCGATTTTTCCTTTGCTGATACTAGCGAAAAAATTACGAACGTACATGTCGAAGCCAACGGGCTTTTCACCGTTAATTTTTCCGTCGTTGAAAATCCGTCACGTAATTCTACCAATGAGAAGGAAAATCGCGTTTATAATTCGTTTAATCTTACGTTCGATGAAAATTGCGATCGTCACGATGATCTAATTCGCGAATTAGAAATCACTCATATTTCTGATAATTTACCTAGTACGAGTGCGTGCGAGAAAAACCCATCGACGAGCGAAGAAGGACGCGAGCTAATTTTCGACGAAGTGATTAAAGGTCTGGAAATTGATGAATGGCGAAAAGCTGTCGATGTTGATAGATGTACGAACTGTCTGGAAGTTGAATCGAGTGATGATATTATGATGATCGGTTCGTCGATTGAATCGAATCATCGTGATTGTGTTGAAATTCCTGCCGAAAAAAAGGAATTAAAATCGAGTTCTAATGTTGAAAGTAATAATTATTCGAGTAATTATTTACCTGTATCATATCCGAATTTGTTCGTTGGTTCTTACAGTAACCCGTCGTATTTTGTGAGTCCGATCGTGGGATATTTTTATTTCGATCCTCATTTAATAACGTATGTATTCGTGAAGTATATATTTTATTTTGTACACGATATGCGTTAAATTAATTTATTATTTAAATTCGGTTTCTTTCTTGATTTTTTTTTAGTACGATTGTTTTTATTTTTATTTTGTTTACCGGTTATCTTATCGCGAAATTTTTTGTTTTGTTTGTTGTATTTGTATCCATACGTTTTCGTCGATATTCTTATTTTTTTTTGATCGTAGGTTTCGCGTTATTCTTATTGTTTTTCCCGCGAGCGATAAGTCTATTTTTTTTAGGAGGTTTTAATCGAGGGAGGCGTGTTGCGAATATTATCTTCGGTTAATATTCGGCAGCTTCATCGTTTAAAACCTCAAACCTTTCTTGGTAAACTTTGACGCTAGGTCATTGTTCTTTGTCGAATTATACGTTTACAATGTCGAGTTAATAAACGTTAGAAATATTTTCGAATCGAGTATAAGTTATTTTAGTCGAGTTCAAGTACTTTTCAGTCGGTAAAGTCAAATTCGTAACAAGAAAGCTCAACAGTTTGAATTTTTTTTTAAAAGCTACATTCCTCGAAGAAATCTTATTTTCTTGTAGCTTTGATATAAGAAATAATTTTTGTGAAAATATTTTTCAAAAATTACGTGCAACAATGAAGGTCATTACTTCGCAAATTACTATTTTAAACGCTATCCACGCAATAGAGTTGCTCACCCCTTGCGGGCCACCGGTGGTGGGCGCATTTTTTTTTGCGTTTCCTGAAATTGTGAAAACCGAAAACGATAAAGATAAATTAATTTACTGACAAACTGAAAACAAAACAAAAACAAACAGAAAAAAAAGTTAAAAAAAAACTTGATTCGTTTCGAATCAACGAATCAGCTAATTTTGATTCGAATTAATTTCAGAAATAATGGATTCGGATCACAAAATCTTACTCGAATCATGCCCAACCCTGCCATATATGCGTACTTACCTATTCATAGTTTTTCCACACAACACCGCATTTCTGCTATACCTATACTTATACTCAAAATGAAAAAGTACCTAGACTTTCAAGCGGTATTATTGTTAGTTTTCAACATTTATCTACACACCAACATCCTATTTTTGCTAATTACCTAGGTATACCTAGACCTAAGTACCATGAACTTGCACCTAGACCTACTTACTTCACAATCACATACGCCACCGTTTACGAGACCGTAACATGCATCATTTTACGACAAATATAGCCATCAACTTGAATATTATAGCTAAGGACCGTATAGATACAAATTGGTGTTAAATTAGACGTTTCTCTAAAATGCTTGCAAATATCGCCAGTTGTACACACATACACACGATAAACGACAACAATGACAACATGACAACATTACATAATTATTTACCAAACACAGGGCCGGCGTTAAATATGTAGAGCAAATTAGAACTCTACACCTGGGAAATTCCAAGTGTAGAAACTTTACACCTGGGAATTTGATCAAGTTAATTCTTAATTTTTACTACCTATGAATAAAGTTCAAAAAAAAAACGGACGGAATGCAACATACCTACATACCTAAACATAATGATTAGGGCAACCCAATATATTTTTTTGAATGTTTTTTTGTAGTGCTCCAATTACAAAAGTAACGATATCATTTTCCGTTTATGAGTATTTCCTTTAAAATAAGCCCAACTTCAATTCAAATATTTTCGAATATTTTGCCTATAAATGAATATTTCCGAATATTTTATTGATATTCGAATATTTTCGTATAAAATAACCGAATATTTTACG
>FIZV01011457.1:0-11823 GCA_900050545.1 Trionymus perrisii | reverse complement strand
CACAATCGCTATTCCAACATTGGTGCCGTTGAAACTGTACGCAATCAGGGTCGATTTCTCATTGGCTGGAAACCACCTTTCAAATACTTCAACCGAAGCCGCGTAAAATCCTGCCTATTATAGGGTTGTTTTTTTTTTACACGGATTTTGTATAATCTGGATTTTGAATTTTGAAAATCCTGTTTTATTTGCAAAATCCAAATCGGATTTTCAGAATCCACCTTGTTCGTTTTACCAGATTGTGAACAGATTAATCCAGATTATGGAAAATCAATAATCTACGTACTAGGCTAGTAGCTTTTGAAAGTGGATTTTGGATTCTCTTGTCACATAGAACTAGCTTTGCGATTTCTTAGCAACAGATTGGTGGAATTTCATTTCTGAAAAAATGAAAAAATGTAGTTTTGCAAATAGAAATTTATTTTTGTGAGGCAGTACGTCGAAAATGCCCAAAATTGAAAATAGAACTATTAGCGTGATTTTGAGGGGGAAATTTTTTTTAGCTAGGAAAGATTTTATTGCAAAGAACTGTCGAGAGTGGTCTCCTGACTAACCTGCAGACCTCTTGCCAACTTTTTTATATTGGCTCCAGCCCCCTCAAAAATGGTTTTATGCGGATATCTCCTCAGGGATTGATTTTCGGTTGAAAATATGTTAGTACTTTTTTATTCTACTCACAATTTCCAACAACTTTTGTATAAGAAAAATTTTTATAACAACCTTTTGGTGAGGAGGAGCATATTTTCTAAACCCATCCTCCTTTAGGACTCCTCCACCTCCTCATCAAATGGTTGTATAAAAAAATTGCTTATGCAAAAGTTGTTGGAAATTGTAAGTAGAATAAAAAAGTACTGACATATTTTCAACCGAAAATCAAACCCTGAAGAGATATCCGCAAAAACCCGTTTTTGAGGGGGCTGGAGCCTCTATAAAAAAGTTGGCAAGGGGTCTGCGGGGTGGTAACTTATAGAGGTTAGTCACTGGACCACTCTCGACGTAATCCATTAAAAAAACTATAGTCTAAAAAAGTTGTAAAATTCAAGTGTAGAAAATTTATTTTGTTAAAATTACAAAATCGCCAATGAAAATTGTTGTTCTTTTTACTTGACTCTTATGAAAAAATGGATTCTGGTTTTTTGGATTTTGCAACAAGAAATCCGTGCATAATCAACTCAAAAATCTGCCATAATCCAAAATCCAGATTCTGGCCAAATCCGTGTAAAAAGAACAAACCTATATAGAATAGTAAAATGGTGGCTGACGAACGCTGATAGAGAGAGAGTGAGAGGAAGAGAGAGAGCAAGAGAGTGACTAGAGAACGAGATAAGGGAGAAAAAGCGAGAGTGCCTCGACGAGGAAGACGATCTCACCTTTGTTGTTTTTTTGGAGGGTGAAGGGGGGAGGGAGGGAGTTATAACGAGAACGCGGTGCTGCGACGCGACGTCCCAGTTGCGCGGGGGAGAGACGGGGCAAAGCAACGCAGCGTCTCGGGGTAAAAACTCTCAACAATTATTTAAGTGGTAAATTACCGCAAATTAAATTTTCGTTTTCGCCTCAACACTATACTTAAAACTTATAGTTAGCGAGTTTCAATATCAACTTTTAAACTTTCCCTTTAACCATTAAGACATTTCGAGTTCCGTAAAGTTATACGTAAATTTCATAGGTTAACGGTGGTTCTCGAATTATTTATATTTTTTTTCTTCGCTTTTCATCGACGAAAAGTTTTTCTCGTGCCGCAGTATTCTCGAGTCGACTTTCGCTGTCGAAAAGATCGTGCTGCATAAGTTTGGACAACATTTTTCTACGTTTTTTTTTTCTCATGAAGAATCACGAACAAGAGATGGCGGTGGCAAGGGAGGGACCAGCCTTGGTTTTTTTAAAGTTGGCAAAAGTTGGAAATTTTGAGTAAAAATAAAAAATTTTGTATTTTTTAAATTCGAGTAAATTTTTCAAAGTTGGACCAATTCCCAAAATTTATAATTTCTAAAATTTGTATAAAATTCAATATTTTGGAAAACTTTAAAAGTTTTTAAAGCTGATGGATTTTTGAAATTTGAGAAATTTTCAACTCTATCTTAATGAAAATTCAAAAATTTGGTGATATTTAGAAATTGAACCAATTTTTGTATAAATTTAAATTATATAAAAAATCCAAAATTTGTCATCTTTCAAATCTTTAATTATTCATTTTTTATTAATTTTTTTTTTTTTTAATAAACTGTTTTTTTTCTACTTTTTGTTTTGTATAGGTACATTTTTAACTTTATAAGTTTGTTGGAAAATTTATAATTTTGTAGTTGACATTTTCAATATCCTCTCCCTCCCTAATAAGCTGGATTTGCGTCGCCCGTGTTCACAAAAGGAATTAATAAAGACTTATGTATACCAATGCATACTGCATAGACGTTCTTGTACTCTTGATCGTGATTCGGCGAATTTAATTTCATAGAAAGCTGCGTATATAGGCTAGGTAGATAGGTAAGGGTACATTCGGTAGTACTCTACGTGCCATTTAAACGGAGCCTCGACGCTGGCAGACGCCAAAACGATGATGCATGTTAATTCTGTACATTTGTTCAAACACACGAAAATATGAGACCGATTGAAACGAACCGAACAGGAAGCAGCCTGATGCGTAAATACTTATGACCTGATTAGGTCCCATACTCCGCAATAGTACATTACATACCCAATGTTTACCTATTTGTTTGCACTGTGTGTTCTCAACTTTTCAATAAAGCGTTCGCTAAAAATCATCTCCTAAAAATTAAGTTTTTTTTTTAATTGAATTTTTTTACCAAAAATTTGAGATTTTTCTCTTTAAAAAATCGAATTTCATTTTCAAATTGCAATTTTTTCAAAAAATTGATTTTTTAATTTTTTTTTTAGATTGAGATTTTTTCAAAAAAATTGAAATTTTTCTATTCAGAAAATCGAGATTTTTTTGTCTTCTAAAAATTTAGTTTATTTTTTTCAAATTAGAATTTTTTCAAAAAATTTAGATTTTCTTTTTAAAATTGCGATTTTTTTGTAAAAGTTAATTCTTCGGAAACATTGTTTTTTTTTTTTCAAAAACTTTTCAAAACGAAATTGAAATTAAAAAAAAAAAGGCACTTGAAACATTTTCAAAATATTAATCTTTTTTAAAATTAATTTGTAATTTTACATTTATTTCTACAATCTTCAATTTTTAATAATCTATTTAAAGTCTTATTTGTTTGAATTTCAAAATTTTTCAAATTTGTATTTTTAAATACTTTCTTTAGTTTTAGTGCTGTCAATTTTTAGTAATTTTTTTAAATCAAATTCATTTTTTTTTATTTTTACTTTTTTTCAAATTTTTTATTCTATTTCAATTTTCAAATTTTTAGTTACCTATTTTTTTATCAACATCCAGTTTTTTTCCAGTTTTTACTTTTTTCAAATTTTTAATTCGATTTCCAATTTTTAGTAATTTTTTTTACGAGCATTCATTTTTTTAAATTTGATTTTTTCATATTTTTAGTTTTATGTTTTTCATGTTTAATTCTTTTTTCATTTTTCTGTATTTTTAAAATGAAATTCCCATTTTTTTGAATTTTGACTTTTTAAACTTTCAGTTTTGCCAATTTTCAGCTGTATTTTCATTTTTATTGTAAACGGTACCCTATTATATCCAAATTCCAAGACTCAGACATTCATATATGTACTCGTATTTTAGTATTTTTTTAGTGGCCAACAAACTTTTTAAATGCTCTATTCGGCGATATCAAAAAAAAAAATTGAGGAGAAAAATCCAACAAATTATTTTATCGATGACGTCAAAAAAAAAGAAATATGAAAGGTGAATGAGAAGATTGCAGTACATGAGTAGAAGTATCGGCACGTGTGTGATTAACTTTGTGCGACGACGATGTCGATGAATTTAAAAAAAAAGATTAAATAGAAGAAACAAAGCAGGTTTTTTGAAGTTTCCAACGTGTTTATCGCGAATTTAATACTTATGTACGAAGGTATGCAATTTGTCGAACAAACGGCAAAAATTTACTAACTCATTATAAAGTCTCGAATGTAGTAGTACATATTAAGTGCTGTATTTGTGTAATGTAAATTAAGAAGAGAAAAAAAAATCGGAAGAGGTAAAACGATCAAACGACGCGTAAAGATTAGAGCCGCTCGAATACTCGATAAAAATTAATTACCGGGCGTGTTTTCGAGTTGGTATTCATTTGCGAATTGATAAGCTTTCATGGGAAGAGGCTAAATACGTTATCAGCGGGCGCCTGATGAGGATGTGTGTTGTGAGACGATACGAATGTATGTAAAAACAAACTTTGCTTTATCTACGGTATCAAGGGTCAACAAGTTTGGAAATCGTAAATTACGTACGATTAAACCGGCTAAATTTTCCGATCGATGATTAAAGGAGTACTTGATGCGTGATATTTGAGAATGAGAATCGATAAAAAGCAGAAATTATTACGATATCGTCGAAGCGCTCATTAAATGATCTGTATGCGGTGGTTGGTACTCACGTATGAGGAAAAAATAGTATCAATCGTTTTCACTAGCATGACGTACGAGCTGATGAAATTAAAATTGAAATCGAACCAAGAAGTATTCGAGTATGTAGTATATATATATATATATGTATTTGGGGGGGGGGGATTTTATCGGGAGAAAAAGGAAAAAGCTGTCTGCTAACTCGAAGATCGACTCTGCCGAGTAAAAGAGGCAATTAAAAAGGAGAAACCGATTATTTAGGCAAACTATAAAAAGTACGAGAATAAAAAAATTCAGAGGGTGGAGTAAGACACCGAGAAGAGGAGGCGATAAAGGGCGAACCAGGTATACGCTTTTTAAGTACGACAAATAAACTGCTCGTAGATAACTAGAGAAAATTATCGTTCGAAAGTTCGGTTTGTTTTTTTCTCCTCTATTCATTTTTCACCGCCTAGGAACTATTTTATTTTTTTCCCGTTTTTTTAAACGCTCTGGGCGCTGCGGTGATGCTCGAACCGCTAATTTTCTCATTCGGCCAAGCGTTAAATTTAATTAATAGGATATACACTACTCGCATACGTTATACTCGCAGTAGCTTGAAACGTTTATTAATCGCACACGAGGGGATAATCGACGTCTAATACGGGTGTAGAAGAGTGCAGAAGGCCATAGAGGAGGTAAGCACCGAGCAGCATGAACGTAATGGGGAATTATTAGGTAGTACCGTGTACTCTAATACGGTACAAATTTTCATTTATTTTGGCACATTTAACGAGGAATGTGGGCCGAAGCTGGTAGTAATCTTGGATATTATCGTAGCAGGCTGGTGAGGAGGGTGTGGTGTTTTTTTTAGTACTCTCGGAACACTTGCAAGAAATAGTGATGCTTATTATGCTGCGATGTGTTCGAAAAATAACGGCAAGTCGAGTGCCTACGAAATTTGTAATTGTTCGGAAGAATCTTCTCCCTCGTACGTATTACATTTTTAGAATCAGGTTTTAACTTTTTACAAAGTTTCAGTTTTAATTTTTTTAAATTTTTTTTTCTAAATTTTAGTTTTATTCAAGTTTTTATTTACTCTCAATTTTAAGTAATTTTTTAAAATGAAATTTCTTTACTTCAAATACAAATGTTGATTTCATTTTTAAATTTTCAACTTTTTTCAATTTTCAGTTCGATTTTAATTTTTATTCCTTTACCTACATCAGAATTTTTTAGAAATGGCCAAAGCAAAATTATTTTCACCCTTCAATGTAGTTTTTTAGTGAAATTTCCAAAAAAATAAATAATAAAAGTATAGTAAACAAAATTTCTTTTGAATATTTTTTTCGAAAATTTTGTTAAAAAAATTACTTTGGGAAGAATTTGTTCTATTTTTTTTTGCATAAAATTTTTTGATAAGAATCAAACTTATTTCGTTAAAAAAATCTCAGAATAATCTGTTTAAAAAAAATCTTTCAATTTTTTTTGAATTTTTTTTTTCGAAATCTTACGAAAAGTTGTAAAATATGTCTTGAATAGTTCTTTTTAAAAAACTTCTTTCATTATTTTTTTTTTTTTAGTTTTTTTTTTTTTAGTTTTTCCTGATTTTTTTTTTTTTATAAGTAACTTATTTAGTTACTCGAATTTTAAAAATAAAATTCTCATTTTTCTTTTAATTCCACTCAATTAAAAATTTTTTAAATTGTCAGTTCATTCAATTTTTAATTCAATTTGAACTTTTATTAGTACTTTCCTTGTTAGATAGCACTTTCTGTGTCTACTTTTTGAAGGACGAAGCGGGAGGGGTGGGGGGCTTCAACGAATTTTAGAAAAATCTCCATAATTTTTCGTCAAGCCTGGCAAACACACCAAAAAACAAAAAAACAGAAGGAGAATCGAGATTAATCTGACAGATTCGTAAAATGTGGAACATGTTTCGTACATATAAGATTTAATAAAGTATACGAGTCGAATAGAGTTGAGACTCCGCAGCCTTTATAGAATACCTCCAGTCATATCGAACAGGGAACTGTAATAAATACAGTATCGAGGGAAATACAAATACAAATGCATACGTGTGTCGTTTACACAAATAATGCTCTAGCATGTTCTAAATACGATTCGTTGTGCGTGTTTATATTGGACGCCGCCGATGCCGTTAAATCAATTTCGAACGTACTAATTGCTTGGCTCGATTCCAGTATTTGACTATTTTTTGCCTCAGCTCGCCAATTTCTAAAACGACTGTCAGTATCGCCCAAATCACTTGTTCCAAACTTGCCACTCGCTGAGTCTACCCTCCTTCTTTCTCTTTTGGTTTAGCAGAAAGAAAATTTCATGACAAACAATCGAACACAAATTTTAAACAAGGCACAAGAAGTTGGAGAAATTAAAAAAAAAAATCAAAAACAAAATATAATAAATTTGCCAATTTTTTTCATTTCAAAAAATTTGAGAAGTTTTTCAAGCTGACTCAAAGAAATGAAATATTGTCAATTTCAAGAAGAATCGGAATTTTTTTTACAAAACTTAATAATTATTGAGAAATATTTCTACTCTAAGAAGTTGAGAGATTTTTTTCTCCGAAAAATTTGAAAAAAAATGAAGATTTCTTCTCAAAACAAAATGAGAGAATAAGAGATTTCCTATCCAAAAAATGAAAAAAAATGAAAAATTAGGGATTTTTTAAAAAAATTGTGAATTTTTACCTAGGCTTCAAAACAATGTTTTTTTTATTCCGAGAAAATTTTGAAATTTTTTCACCAAATCATTAAGATATGATATTTTTTAGAAACGAGAGACAATAATTTTTTCTCCTCGGAAAATTTCTAAATTTCTTGTTCCGAAAATTTGAAAATTATTTTGTACATTGAAACCAACCTTTTTTCAAAATTTGAACGATTTTACCTCCAAAAATTGAGATTATTTTCCTTGAAAATTTGAAAAATATTTCGTCTTGAAAAATTAAGATATTTTTTATTTCAAGAAAAATCAGGATTTTTTTCTGCAAAAGAATTTTATTTTTTCCCCTCAAAAAATGAGATGTTTGAGAAAAAATATGAAATTCTTCAAAAAATTTAAACGAAACCAAAAATTTGGAGATGGGTAAAGGATTTTTTTCTTAATTTTTACTCCGGTCTTCAAAAAAACTGTAAAATTTCTTAGACTGATTTCAAAAAAAATGGAGGCATTTTTAGTTTCAAGAAAAATCAGATATTAATTTTAAAATATTTTAAATTCAAAATTTGTAGATTTTTTACTTTGAAAAAAAAAAAAAAAAAAAAATTATCCAAAAAAATAAAAATTTAGTAATAATAAAAACTTAATATTCAATTTTTGTATTTTTCGGAATGTTCTAAGGCGTTAACTGAAGCATCCAAGCTACTAGGGGTAGTGAGTTGACCTCTCTCCAACGTACAGATTGAGGGTCTTTTGGTGCTCAACCAAAAATAAAATCTAGTAAAAGAACTGCAAAAATGAATTTAACAACTTGCATTAGTAACGAATAATAGTCATTAATTAATCAATCAATAAGCAAAAGCCCTCTTGCAATCAGCAAATATACGGCAAACAGCTTGTTTTATCTTGAAACCGTCAATCGACTTTGAAAAATCGTACATTTTCAAATCTGGCAGCATCATGGTCGATTTCACGCGATTGTGGTTGGCTTCAGCCTTAATATTGTGAGTCTCTCTCCTTCCCCTCCTCTTCTCTTTGGTAATCGGTACAAAACGAGAGAATTTTGCGCATATTTCGCAGATGAAAGAGGGAGTACTTTTGGCTACTGTACCTCGATAGCATCGTTTATATACTCTTAATGATCTCTCGTCTGTGTAGTTGTTATGCGGCGAACTATTCGTAGAAATTTCGTCAACAATGTCGCCTTTATTCGACGGTTAATTAATTTGGTCGCGCGAGGAGTTCATTAGGCGTCCAAATTATGCGGTAATTTCCATCATTGCGATGATTTTTTTTATTTTATTTTTTATTTCACACATACCAGCTACTATAGCATAATCTATTATTTACTCGACGATAATTTGAGAACCACTGCGTTAAAATTGGAAGATGACGGGAATTAAGCGTTTAATGTGTTCCGCTATTCTTAGACTAACGCATTCTTAACAGGTCTTACTAGTTGAATGAGTGAAAAGTAAATGAGCTAGGACCACCAAGTGACCATTCGCTAATGAGCTAATACACGTCGCGTCGACGTCCCAATACATCCGATTGGAAGATGAGTGCGCGAGATTGTGGTGTATAGATTTTGCGGCGTCTACCGTCATAATTCGAAATTTAATCAAACCAGGATTAAGTTCTTAATTTCATAATTTATCGCTCCAACAAAATTTATAATCTAACTGAAGTACTTATCGAACACTGGTTTGTTTAAATTTCGGATTCGTTGTCCTACTGTAAATTAAGTACCTGATATACAAATACAGAGTGTCCTGATTAAGAATATCCCCCTTCTATCTGATAAGTCTGCAACTTATTTCAGAGTGTAGATATGTTTGCCTACCCTATCTATTGAAGAGGATGATTTTATTAATTTTTTTTACTGCAAATAAAAAAATTCTCTTTACCGACTGGAAACGGACAGGAAGATGAAAGCTACGGTGAATCACTGAGGGCAGTTGTAGTAATGACCGGGGGGGGGGGCAAAATCGATGCAACAGGATGTTTAAAAAATTTATTTTACTGAGAAATGGTTCTGAAAAAATTTTTTATCAGTATTTCAGCTCCTACAATAGTGAGAGTAGGCGAACATATCTATGCTCTTTTGAAATAAATTGAAGAATTCTCAGATAGACGGAGGTTATTCTTAACCAAGACACGCTGTAGATTTAATTATAGTGCATTTTAGATATTTTAAGTATTAAAAATGGCGAAAAACAAAGACAGGGCATACGTCACATGTTTATACAAAAATATTTGCAATTCGTACGCGTATACTTTAGAAAGAAAAAAAGAAAACTTGGGCAAAGAATATACCACACACAGTACACATATCAGCTGGCCAATAAAATTGAAAAAAAAATGAGAGGAAAAAATGTAGAAAAAATAATTAGTTACGTGCGAACCTTCGGGTGACAGTTCATTGAAATAAGAATATCTCATTAAACTTTACAACAATAAACAACTTAAGAGCGAAACTTATGTACATCATTATGTGGACGTACGTATACTTAAGTAGGTAGATTATAGGTATTTTTTTCTCTCTATAACGTGGCGTCGTTACCGTATTAAAAGCCTCACGCGATTTAATAGTACGTGTTTAATTTACGGGTCATACAATTATTTCTTTATCATTTCCTCAATATAAACGTTAATTATCTAAAACGGGTAAAAAAAACTAAAAAAAAATTATACGACGACCAAATTGAAAGGAAAGAAAAGAAGAAAGAAAAAAAATCATCGCCTATTAATTAACTGAACGAAGTTTTTATTGCACACGAAGGTCGCCGTTATTTGTACCTACTTTTGTGTTTCTTTTTCTTTCGACTTCTTTTATATTATTACTCCCTGGTTTTTTTTTTTCTTTTCTTTTCTCGAACGTTTTAAATACTTTAATGGGGTGTACGTGAGATGACCTAGTTTGACTGGTCGTTGATGGTGTGTACTTTTCATTATTGAATTTTTTATAATTTCGGAGAAACAGAGGTGAATTTTTTCAACTCGGGTGGTCATGGGAGGGGAAATACTAGGGACAGAAAATTGTTCCCAAGTAGTTAGTTCGTCTTTCATTTCCATATCAAGATTAATACGTAAAATATTTCGCAAACGTTTTTAAATTATAAGGTATAGGTAGTGGAGTACGTATGTATAGGCTACTCGAGTAAATATATCTACTCGAAGGCAACTTACATCACCTGGTGGTTTTTTGGTTTTACAGTTTGAAGCTGGAATGCGAAAAATTGGCCAGCGAAAAAATAGAAATACAAAGGCATTACGTTATGGTGAGTGTCCCAGTCCGGTGCCACATATACAGGGTGCCCAAAACAAAAAACAAAAAAAAGCTCGAAAAAAATATTACAAAAACTCGCACTGATATTTCGAACGCGCGTGCTCGCTGGCATCTTACACCTGTTCTATTTTTTTTCTAAATCGTATGATCGAAGCTTGGCTGCTCGGTTTTTCTCATCATCATACGTATGCTACTTTCATTGTCATTTTGTTCACACCTTTTTTTTTTCTCATGTACATACTATTAAAACAGCGTGTAATCGATGTATAGATGATGCTGCGTGCTATATTATGTATGTTCGTACCTCTACTGTGCTCCAAACACATACGCTGATGCCGTAGTTCGCAGAGTATACACGTTATCCCTAGCGGCGAGCAATTTTTGACTGGATGGATAATTGGATATTTTGTAGCGAAACTATTCAGATTCGATGGCAAATTTTTAAATGATACAAAAATTGAACTGAAATACGGAAATTTTGAAATGAATTGTAAATTGAGAAAAAAATTATTTATCCAAGAAATTGAACAAGATTGAAAAAATTTGAATGCAATAATTTACTTAAATAGAAAAAGTTGGATAAATTGAAAATTGACCAACATTATACTCCGAAAAAATTTGAATCAGGGTAAAACTGGAAAAATTCAATTTTGAACAAATGAGAAATTGAAATCACATTTTGGAAAAAGTGAATATTTTTGGTAAAATTGAAAAAAAAAACGAAATTTGAAACAGTCTTAAAAATTTGGAAAAGTAGAAAATTGAAAGAATAAAAAAAAAAAGCTAAAATATCGAAAAATTAAAAATTAAAATCAGTTTCAAAAAAAAAAAAAACTGAAAACTGAAACACTTTGGAAAATTTTAAGAAAATAAACGGAAAAAATTGAAATTTCGGAAAATTAAAAATTGAAAGTTGAAATCGGTGTTTGAAGAAAAAATTTGAAGTTTGGGAAAATTAAAATTGATACATTTGAAAAAGAAAATTATATTTGGTGACTTGAAAAAAATTTAACTCAACAACCCTTGAAAATAGATGATTTTTTCGTTGTGAAAAAAGAGCTGAACATGAAATTTGAAAAAATTAATAATCATTAAAGGAGAATACAAAAAACCGAAATATCAAAAACTTATAAATGAAAGTAAAATCACAGTTTTAAAAAATAAAAAAATTTGGTGAAATTTAAAAGATACAAAAATTGAAATATTTTTAAAAATTTGGAAAAATGAAATTCGGTGACGTAAAAAAAATGCAGTTTGATGAAATGAAAAAAAAAAAGGCGTAGAAAATAAAACAGTCTTTACTTCAACTAAATAACAAATTGAAGGAAATAAAAAAAATAAAAATAAAAATTTTAAAAAAAAATTATAAAAATATATTAATAAAAAGA
>FIZV01011417.1:0-19157 GCA_900050545.1 Trionymus perrisii | reverse complement strand
GTGATGCGTTATTAAATTTTAGGATTGTCGAAGCATTTTGTTATTTTTTATATTTTTTTAGTTAGCCTTAAGAAGTCAAAAAAAGAAGAAGTGTGTGAATCGGCACGTAAGAATTAAGGTGAACGTGTTCGAATTTTAAAAAGAAAAAGAATAAAGCCGTTGAAAGTTATGTAGTTTTAATGAATAACAAAAAAAAAAAAGAAGTAAAGTATCCGTTCTCAGTAAATCGCCGTAGTTCGAATCATAGGGAAACTATCTTTCCTACATCTCAGAAGTGGGATGTTAGCCTACTGATTATTTTGCCTTCGCCGCCGACACCTGACAAATCGTAACCGCCGAACCGCCGAAAAAGAAGAAAAATGGCACCGAAACGCCCACCTTCCCCGCCGCTGAACTCTACACCGTCGAATGCCGAACTAGCCGCTACACTTCAACACCTCGCCGAAAGCCTCACATCTTTAGCCCAAACAACCAACATTCTCGTCGCTAATACCGCCGTATCTCGACCAACAATTACTTTGCCTCTCGATCTAAGTTTCACTTATGACGGTCGAAACGATTCAAAGGCCGCTCGGGAGTGGCTTACTGCGTGGAAATCATCGATTAAAATACATATACTAGGCGACGCCGCCGCCATCGAAGCAGCACCCCTTACGTAGAAAGGATCGGCAAAGTCTTGGTTTGATCGCAAGTATGACGAATTTACTAGTATTGCGATGTTTGAAAGCTCATTTCGTGTCGTATTTATGCCGGAGGCGGACACAGTCGAACTCACTCGGCTCATGCTCGCTAGAACTCAAGAGCCTGGCAAAGATGTCATGAAATATATTCATGATAAGGTAGCGTTATTGGCAAAGCTGAAGTTAACGTTTGCTGAAAATAGAAAGTATTTAGCTCAAGGATGCCGTTGGCCAGCTATGGCTTCACATTTGTTAAATACATCGGTTGGAAACGTGGATGCTTTAATCGCCACCGCTCGTACGTTCGTTGACTGCCAACCTCCTCCAGCTCCGAAGAGTCGATCCACTAACGCTACCGAATCGCGATGCCCAGCTGCTACGTCATCTAGTTCGAGTGCAAATGCCACCGGACCACGGAAAGGTAACACAACTGTTAAAACCGAACCAGATACGGAGAAACCGCCGCCGCCAACCTTTTACAATTGTTTTAAGACTGTTCACGTAGCTAAGTATTGTCCCGATCCTCGCCGAACCCCAAAGTGTACCGCTTGCTCGCAGATGGGACATGTACGATCTAAATGTCCGACCAATCCGACCACCAATCCGACCGAATCCAACCCTCCGGTAAATCCAACCACCTCAACTACTTTATCTGTTGGAATGTCCGTTGCCGAAGCATCGTTAAGTAAATATCATCGTACCGTGTTGGTTGGTGACGTCGAGGTCGAAGCACAGATAGATCCGGGAAGCTGCGATTGTTTAATATCCGCTACGTGTGCAGTACGAAGTCGATTAAGTTGCCAACCAAGTAATAAAGTGTTTCGCGGATTGGGAGCTGAGGCAGCAACCAGTGCGGTGGGATCTGCGATGGTGGCGATCGAAATCGATGGTATATCGCTCGTAGTACCTGTTCACATCGTTCCGGACAATGCGCTACCTGTTCCGTTAATAATTGGTCGGTCATGGACAGATCATCCGTCTGTAATTTACGCTAGAATTGGGCAAGAATTTAAATTCCTAAAAGTTGACGAATTTACGACCTGCCAGCTCGTTAGTATGGTTGATAAAGTACGAGACGACGAGCCCAAGGTTCATAAGCTTGAGACATCCGATGGTATAGTATTACGAATCGAAAATGTCGAATGTGTGACCAGTGATAGGGAACCCCGAAAACTCTGGCAACCATTTACCATCGATGAAGTAAAATACAATGAAAAATTGAACCCTGAACAACAACAACGTTTATTGAATATCATCAACGAACATCGACGCGCCTTCGCCGTGAATATTTTTGAAATCGGGTGCACGGACCTCGTCACTATGGAAATCAAAGAGGTAGCGAATAGTACCCCAAGCTCCCAACGACCTTATCGGATGACGACGTCCGCAGCTGTAAAATTGAATGAACTCGTTCGTGAATACGAGGAAGCTGGTGTTATTGTAGAATGTACGTCGCCGTACGCCGCTCCTGCACTCCTGATCGATAAGAAAAATAATGAAAAGCGTGTTGTATTCGATTTTCGTCGATTAAATGGACAAACTATCGCCGTTAAATTCCCAATGGTACTGCCCGACGATATTTTATCGCAACTATCCGACGCGTTGTTTTTCACAATATTAGATTTGTTCTCCGGTTACCTACAAGTAAAGCTAGACCCAAATTCGACCGACAAAACCGCATTCGTGACACCAAACGGCCAGTACAAATTCCTAAGGATGCCAATGGGTTTGAAAAATGCACCGGCGATATTTCAAGCATTAATGAATCGGGTCCTGAAAGCGTTACCAAAAGGAATTGCGTTTTGTTACTTGGACGACATTATTATCAAGGCCAGAACGATCGCAGAGATGTTGAGAAACATTGAGTTAGTACTCGCTGCCCTCGAAGCCGCCGGACTTACCTGTCGTTTGAACAAATGCGAATTTGCTAAGGAGAAAATCGAATATCTGGGATTTATTATTGAACAAGGACAAATACGACCCGGTAATAAGACCCTCGCTATTACAAACTTTCCGACGCCCAGAGACGAACACGAAGTGCGCAGGTTTTTGGGTTTAACTGGATTTTTCCGAAGATTCGTCAAAAATTACGCAATGATTGCAGCCCCACTTAGTTCTCTCATGAAGAAAGGTACCAAGTTTGAATGGGGCGAGCCACAGATTAAAGCTTTCGACCAGCTGAAACAGGCAATAACCAAGAGCCCCGTTTTGAAGTTATTTGACCCAGACGCGCCTACCGAAGTACATACAGACGCTAGTGCAGTTGGTATTGGAGGTCTGTTGATCCAAAATGGCCATTTAGTGTATGCCGTAAGCAAATGTTGCACTCCTGCCGAATCGTTGTATCATTCAAGTCGATTAGAACTACTTGCCATAATTTGGACCATTACGAGATTGCGACAATTTTTGCTAGGAACTCATTTCGTCGTGTATACCGATTGCCAGTGTTTGATGTATTTGAATAAGGCCAAAGTCGGAAACGGCCAACTTGCGAGGTGGGCTGTTCTCCTAACCGAATACGATTGCGAATTCCGCCATCGACCAGGAACATCAATGGCACACGTTGATGCCATTAGTCGCGCGCCCGTCTTTGATCCCAAATCAGTAGAAAGTATCGAAGAACAAGTAATATCAGAGTCCAATTTAGTTCTCATTGTAAGCGAAGTCGATCAAGTACGAACGTTTCAGTCCGAAGACGACGAAATAAATAAACTGATTCGTTTTGTGAACCAACAAGGTGGCCGAGATCCTGATTACGCAGTCGAAAATGGAATATTATACCGAAGAGATCCTTCTGGGAGAAAATTACTTGTAGTCCCAAAAAGTATGCGAAAAGCTATTGTAATAAAGTACCACGATCAGATGGGACATTATTCCCTCGAAAAAGTCTTCGTCGCCATTAACATGAAGTATTGGTTCGCCGGAATGCGGCAATATATTAAAACGCATATTCGGCGATGTTTCCCATGTTTAGTGGCGAAAGGACCTTCTGGAAAAACACAAGGACAATTGCAGCCGATCGAACCTCCCAGAATTCCGTTCGAGAGTTTGCACGTTGACCATCTTGGGCCCCTAATCGATAGCAATGGATATAAACACCTTATGGTGGTTGTAGATTCCTTCACTAGATTTGTACAACTCTACCCGTGTAAAAGCACCGCCACTGATGAGGTCATTAAACATTTTACCTCATTCACTCGCAACTTCGGCTTACCTAAGCGTATTATCTCCGACCGCGGCACCGCTTTTACTTCAGCAGCGTTCACCGAGTGGTGCCAAGCCCAGACAATCGAACCTATACTAGTTTCAACTCGACACCCAAGAGGAAACGGGCTAGTAGAACGGGTGAATCGCATTATTGTACCTCAACTTATAATGTATTGTACGAAAGAAGATAACTCGGATTGGCCGGAGCAGTTAGAATTAGTTCAACGGAATATCAACGCTAGTATTAATCGTACTACTGGTAAATCGCCCTTCGAGCTGCTGTACGGTTTCTTTCCTCGTTTTGTGGACCTCGATTTATCAGCTCTACCTAATCTCGACTCAGAAAGAGAAGACCCGACGACAGTACGTTCCGTCGCTCATACGAATATTGTTACCGAACAGGCCAAAATGAAGACCCAGTTTGACAAACGTCATTGCCCCGGTGATCGATTGGACGTCGGTCAAATTGTTTTTGCAAAGAATGCTGTTCAATCGAAGCTGGACGAGAAGTATCGCGGACCACTCGTCGTAGTGAAACAGATCGGCGTTGACACATATCGGTGTCAGTCGTTAAATACGGATGGCGTAATATTGGACACCAACTTCCACATCTCCGCTCTTCGCAGTCTCCCGCCAAAATCTGACTCGGATCCCAGCGCGGGACGCGCTTAGGCCAGGAGAGGCCGAATGTTGGAAATTTCAGAAGCGGCACTGCAAGTGCCCCCGTGATGCGTTATTAAATTTTAGGATTGTCGAAGCATTTTGTTATTTTTTATATTTTTTTAGTTAGCCTTAAGAAGTCAAAAAAAAGTGAAGTGTGTGAATCGGCACGTAAGAATTAAGGTGAACGTGTTCGAATTTTAAAAAGAAAAAGAATAAAGCCGTTGAAAGTTATGTAGTTTTAATGAATAACAAAAAAATAAAAGAAGTAAAGTATCCGTTCTCAGTAAATCGCCGTAGTTCGAATCGTAGGGAAACTATCTTTCCTACACTTCATACTGATTTAGCCCTACCGAAGTACATACGTACTTCGATAGGTTTACCGTCCCAGGCACAGTGCTGCACCAGGAACGAGGGCCAAACCTCCCTATAACATATGCCCCCTATGCTTTACTAAGAGTCAAGCTCCTAGCACCGCGATAGGGAAAGCATAGTTAAAAGGAGAAAAAGGACGTTATACCCGTAGGCGCCCGTCTGACCCTATCCCACACTGCCCCCTATGGTTTTACGAGGGCGGTGCAGCACTGGAAATTTTGAGGGATCAGGTACGACGACTCTTGCATCACGACCTCATCGCATTACACCTCTCTCTGAAAGAGGCATAATAGCGAGCGAGAATCGCAAAAACAATAAGTCATACGTACCCGAACCAAACAGAAAAGGCTACTGAGACGATAAGAAAGGCCGAAAGTAATTAATCAGGTAAGTATATACCAGAATATATACTTCAACCTAACTAATTATGTTTGCGAGTAAAACTGCAAATTTTGAGGCTTGAACATACCAAAGTATGTTCAAACAAAAACGAAAGAGTTAGCCATAGTTCCATAATGGATGGAATATGGCTACTGAGGGGAAAAATAAATAAAAATAAATAAATAAAAACAAGGGGATCAACCGTGCTTGCAAAGATATGGATTGAAGGAACGAAACAAATCGTCAACAGCTCCATAATAGAGGAAGCACAACGACAAAACAACTCGTCATCCTAAGTCATCGGTACAAACGAAAATAAATAGCGGTTTGCCCAAACATTATAAACAAAAATAAAAATAAAAATGGGGCTACAGCCAACCAATCAATTACGAATGGTGGTAACCGTGTTGATTACGAAAATGGGAGGCTAGGACATTGAGATAATAAGACGATCTCATCCATGGAATTTTTATCCATTTATTCGGCGGTATTCATAAACATGATAATGAATACGCCTATGCCTAACAATTTTGATCCACCGTAGACTATATCGTACATACTGAAGAAATTAATAAATGAAAATATTGGTGGATTTTCGAATTTACGTTAATCAAGTTAAAATAGAAAGAAAATTTCCGGTACAGTGAAAATTCGTAATTACACGAAATATCGAAAATGCAAAACATAAATGCATACATGTAGAAAGAGGACAAAATCAAAATGCATGTAAATAGATACAAAATAATAATAAATGAATATGCCACAATGATTGTAGGTGACGAAAATAATAACAAAAGTATTTCGCAGGAGTTCCAATGGCGATCGAGTGTGAACGACGTGATCCAAAATTTACGTGGTGGTAAAGTTCGACGAAAGAAAATACAAATGGGCACGGAGACTTCACTAATGTGCAGTGATTCAACGGTTGAACGACATCTCGGAGTGAAGTACGCAATACGACATGCGTGCAGGACGTGCCCCTGGCAGATCGCTTATACAGAACGATGAAGAGCAAAATACAATATAAACAAATAAAAATAATAAAATAATAATAATATAATGAACCGCATCAACAAGATGCAAACGAAACGAAAAAGAAGAAAAACTTTTGAGTTAATTTTTTAGAATAATAGCTTGATCGAAATGCTATTGTGAAACATTGTCCGAAAATTGTTGCCAAAATGTCACTTATGTTTTCTAAATCAATAAATTTTGAATTGGGTAAAATACCTCTTATCAATTTAGATTTTTTTTTTTTTTTTTTTTTACATAAGTGACCTACGAAAAGAAAAAGGCTGAAAATAAAAACAATGGCCTGTAAGCCAGTTAATGGATTAATACGTAGGTAGCACAGATGGATATCATTCGGATAAAGAAACGCAATGATGGAAAATTCTAATATATGTGCGGTAGAATGTAACAAGGTACGTAAGTATTAGGAAAATCGAAATACGCACGTTAATAAGACCATGCACAAAAGGTGCAGAACGGGTAAAATAAAAAAAAAAAAAAATAAAGTATAACTATGTACCTACGTAAAAATAAACTACACTGCCAATAGGGCAAAAAGTGTAGGTTACGTACGAGATAATTAGGAGTAATTTTACCTGGTAACGGCAGATACGTGTTGCATTAGCCGATGGGTAGGAACAATATTTCGTACATTACGTACGATAACAAAATAGGTAAGTATTAACGACGGTCGTTCTGATCGGAAGGAATGAAATCTTCGTCTTCGATGATTTGGACATCGTCATTTTCATCTTCCTCGATGTCGTCAATGATGATTGGAATTTCGCGGTTCTGAAGATCGCTATACGGCTGGTGACGTACATTATCGTTCGAATCTGTGTTCTCCGCATCGTTACGAGGGGTAGGAGGTCGGTAAAGTTCATCATCTAATTCCATACGTTTAAGGACGTCGATAGGTACTCGTATGCGTAATCTTCGTGCTTCACGACGTAATTCTGCTTCGAGAGATCTTCGGAGTTGATGCCAAAATATACGAGTTTCTCTGGAGTAATAACGAACAACGCGTACAAGACGCTCTGGCGTGCAAAATGTACCGTATAGGGACTCCATTCCGAATAGGTAACGGTAAGAAAATTCCGGTGTGCTATAGTGTTCTCTGAGAATGGGGATTAAAGTTCTTCTATCTTCTTCCCAGTCTGGGTGAATAGAAGGAGGGATAACGATTAGATCAACAACACCTCGGTTGCGAAAGACTTGAATCAGGTTACGAAAGTGGATAGCAAATTGATTTATATCTGTACGGTGCGCAAGATCCGTAGTGCCAATGGCGACTACTACGCGTCTAGGAAGACGGATTATGGTTTCGAGCGAAGATATAAAATCGATTATGGGAAATTCATCCCTAGTGAATGAATGCATACGATGCAAGTCTTCGGCGTAAGATTTCGTTAACACATCGTTGTATAACATGTTATAAATCATTCCGTCGCCTGCTAAGAACCATTTTGTCATAAAGTAACCGGGTATGTTGGATTGAGTCATTCGAGTTCTTGTTATCTTCATAAGGACTCCGTCGATTTGATTAAAGGGAGAGATATCTTCACGGTCTATTCTACGTTCCCATGGAATATTGGATAAATGATAGTGACAAGCGACGTGGAGGCGAAGTCTGTCATTGTAGACAATGACATTCGATTCGGAAGTCAGAGATTTCGGAGTTCTGTTTGGCGACGAATTGCGGTGAGAGCTATGCCCCTGTCGCGAGGTTTGACGGTGTTCTTCGTTTGAACTTCTCGTAGAGTTATCTTCCCGTCGACGCGTTCGACTACGCGACTTGTCGCGTTCGGCATGATCGTGAGATGAATCTGAATCGTCGCGGTGACGTTTGCGACTTTCTCGGGGTGTCGATGTTTCATGGGAATTACGAACTTCGTGTGCGAGCGGCGGACGTGACTTGGTTTCACCCTGAGCTACAGAAGTCGTCTTGAGTAATGGAGATTTTCCAACAGTGCGATATATATATTTACGTGAATCTATCTCCTTGATCATATTTCTCCTTGACGGAGAAATATCGGCGAATCGGACTAATTTCTTAGTCTCCGACGAGTCAGCGGTCCCACGTTGATATGAATCCAGTATACGACGTTGATGATCGATAAACGCGTCGTCGAATTGGTTTTCGGATTTATTAGATTCGTTTACGTCGCTTTTCTTGAGTTCCAGTTGATAATCATGGCGATGATGAACGTGAGATTGTTCGTTGTTAGACGAACGATTCGTTTTCGAAGTTTCGGAAGGCTTAGACGATTTCACATGCGATGTGGAAGAGGATACAATGGTCGCTGGCGAAGGCTGTATATTAGTACGCGTGCCCCTTAATGGTTTGGATGATGTAGATGGTAATTTCGAACGACCTTTCGGCGCCGGAGGACGAAATGCTTCGCTCGATTCCTCTGCAGGTGCTAACAGGACTGACGGTACGGGTAGAGGTTTGCGTTCGGATCTAGCCAAGAGTACACAACCCAACGTTGGTTCTAAATCGACTTGTAGCGTTGGTGATGAATTAGAGATGTTCGAAGGATCAATTGTCGGGAACGGATGTAATCCCGGTGGTGGTCTAAAGAATGTCGTAGGAATGGTTTTCGATTCCGGTAGTATTTTAGACGGTAATAGACGATTTAGCGTTTTTGAAACAATTTCCTCCGTGCGTCGTAGCGGCGTAATGGACGGCTCGCCAGGATGCATTTCGATACGGTTACGTTCTTCTGGCGTGAACGTACGAATGTTAGTCGGGCGTTGTACGAAGTTTAGCAGCAATTGTTCAGTCGTGGTAGGATCTGGGGTGACGATTTCGTTAATGGGTGTAATGTTGACATTCGGCGGAGGTTTCGCTCTGCCGTGTGCGATTTCGATTATCTCAGGATTAATCTTTAAAACTGCATCGACGAGATGTTGGTAGTTAGTACGATACTGGTCGATCATGGCATTGGCAGTATGCAACTGCGTTGACAGGTAAGCAGCGGTAAAACGGTTTTCTTCATGTTGAGCGCGTAACGAGTCTCGTTCTAAAGTAAGTTGACGGTTTGTACTGATGAGCTCATTAATTTGAGCACGGTCGCTTACTACAGACGCTCGCACATCTATAGTAGCTCTAGTTACGATGTGTAGCTGCTGGTTGGTAATACTCAAGATTGCTGAACAATTCGGAGCACTGCAACGAGGGTTTAAGTAATCAAGTTCTTCATTGACGATACTCTGTAAGCAAAAATCATGATAAGCATGGCCGCACGTTTTGACAATGACAATGAGACCAGACTGCGATGGATCTTGAGTTGCCGGAGATGCGACACCACCGCCGCAGTGATTACATACTGAGGCAAATACACTCGCCATATTCTGCGAATCAAAACAATGGTTAAAGATATTACCTTATTTGAATAAATCGACGGTTTATCTGTGTGGTAGGAATTTTGTACATAACGTAATTCCGTTTCATCGTACTTAAGAGATTTACTCTCTTGGCTAAACGCATAATGAGTTTAGAATAAAATACGAAAATCCGTATTTGTACATAGATCAAAAAAGGGTAAACAATAATTTAACGTATAGTTAATATGTACAAATAACGAAATAAATACTCACATCAAGTATGGTGAAGTCAATGGCGTAGCAATAACAGATCGTAAATCGATAGATAATTACGGAAGTAAAAATTAATATTACATGTATGTAAATATCACGAGCATAAAAAGAATCACGAAACAAAATACCAAATAGATTACAAATTCACATTTGTAATATTACGCAAAATCAAGACGACAAAATAGTAGTCTACATAGGATAACACGCACAACGAGGATTGATCGTGAAGCGATAAACAGAGACGTTACAATAGTACACTATGCGTCAGGTACTGCATAAGGGTAGAGCGTTTGTTGCATCTGCCCCTCCACTCCTTGCGAATACGGTATGCAGACGACGTTCGGAGATATACGTATGTACGAATGTACAAGCGATAAGAAAAAGTCGTACGTATGGAAAAATACAATTTACAAGTCTTTCATCTCTGCCCCTTCAGATGCTAATTACGGTATCGTGTTAGGTTGATTAGGCAGTGAGTTTTTCCGTGGTCTTCCACGAGGACGTTTCGGCTTTTCGATATTGGATTCATTTATATTTTCTTGCCGTAAGTTGGAGGTGGAAGGGGTAGGTTCATTCTCTTCATCTTCGTATCTATGGAGTTCGCGTTTGAGGTAACGCTGTTGTCGTAAATTTTCGGCTATTTCGTGATTAACCGTAGATGATTTCTTCTGCGCAACTTGGTTTGCTAAATTGTCCGGGTTTTCTTGCGTGATGGCTTCGTGATCGACATTAAATTGATTTTCGAGGTATTCTTTAATCTTCTGCTCTAGGGAACGATTATCGAATTCAGACTTTAAAGCGTCCTCTTTTTCGATTTTTTCGAGTTGCGATTTCGACAAAAATAAAGTAATTTGTCGGATATTGACAGTACGTTCCTCTTTTTCTTCGGAGGTGCTTTCGATTAAGTAGCAATTCGGAGCTACCTGACTGACCACAATATACGGGCCGTAACGCTTGGGATATAATTTCCCCGATGTGCCCTTGTCAAACGATGACTGTCGATGGTCTGTTATCATCACCATATCGCCCGTTGACAGAGGCGTCGGGTCGCCGTGTATTTTATTGAAATTATATTCGTCACGAATACGCTGTAGTCTGCGGCGTTCACGAATGTAGTTTTCGGTGACTTGACGATCTGTCATTTCTTCGATGTTTTTTCTCTCTTCGACCTCAGAGTAGACTGATTTTTTAGCGAGGGAATCGGCTATAATATTCGTGTATTCATGGCGTCTAGCGTACACGTGTAAAAATTCACATATTTCGAATTTCTCTTTTAATAAGAGAATTTCTTTAAATAGATCGGTGTGAGTTACCGGTTTATTTTTACTATTTTTCCAGTTATTATTTTGCCATGTATTAACGGTAACGTTAAGGGCTTTCGTAGCATAATTCGAGTCTGAGAGAATTTTTACTTTTTTAAATTCATTAAAATTAGCGATTTCCATTGCGGTTTTGATGGCTACGAGTTCCGCAAGATTATTTGTAATCGGATATTTTTCGCTAAAAATACGTTCTGAGACGTTTTTCTTTGAATTCGGAGAAAAGCAAATGCCGATGCCGGCTTTCGAGTTATCTTTGCCGTTTCTGGAACAAGCACCGTCGGCAGTTATACGTATATAATTGTCGCGGTCTTTGATGATGTCTTCGGACGTTAATTTTTCTTCTAAGAGAATAGCTGACGAGACAGACGGAAGATCATTGAATTTTTCTTTGTCTCGTAATTTTTTCAGCTCATGACGGAAATCGAAATTATTTACATTCTGAGGAATGTTCACCGCAAAAGAATCTTTCTTGCCCCATGCCTCCATTGGTTTTATTCCAAAAGGAGTGGGGGTATTATTAATTTCTTCTTCAATGGCTTTTACGTGTTCGTGCCATCCGTGGTGACTTCTATTCGGATCATACGCGTAATTAATTTTTATCCGAAGCTTATCTCCAATTATGCGCATCGTTCTTTCGACTAGAGACGATTGTGGGTTGTAAGACGTAGTATGGCCTATCTTAATGCCATGTTTCGAGAGCATCGATTTCCACGTATCACTTAAAAATTGTGTACCGTTATCGGTGATGATCTTTTTGATGGAAATTTCGTGAGATTTTATGTCGATAATAATTTTCTCCATCTCATCGGTCACAGTTTTCTTTTTTATGTCGAGCATAGGAGTAATCCATACTCGCGAAGTGAATACGTCTTTAGCAACTATTAAATAGCGTGGTTCATTCTGCTCACTCGAAATTGGTCCGTATAGATCGGTCGAAATTATTTCGCCTATGGAGTAGGCTTCAATTTGAGCGTATTCCAATACTTTACGCATTGTGTAGCTTTTGTTAACTTTGCAGATAACGCAAGCGCTACAAATTTCGCGTATATATCATAATGATCCAGGGTAGTAGAAGATTCGTCTGAAAATTATTTCAAGTTTTTCAGGTCCTGCGTGTCCATAAATACAATGTAAATAATCGATCGTATCTCTGAACAACTTGGTAGTCAAACATGGAACGGTAGTGCTATTATCAAATTTACGTAGCAAGATTTCTTTATCGTCGTGATTTTCAATAATAAATTTTTTCATTTTTATCGTTTGCCGTTGTTTTAATTTTTTATCGTTGGAATAATCGGCCTTGAGAATTTTCTTTATACTCAAGCATGTTTGATCGATATTTTGATAAACGTGTATATTTTTTAACGCATCGAAAAGCTTATTCTCAGCTTCTTTCACGAGTTTGGTCGGTAAAATTAAATTCGACCATCCGATTTCGCAGCAGGTGAGATCTAAATCTTGGACATCGAACATTTTCTTTATAACCTTACGACGAATGTCGTATACAAGGTCATAATTGCTCAATTCAGATACCCAAAATGCAGCCTTACGATGGGTTTGCATTATTTTTTCAAATTTATTCACAACAGCGTGTAAATCCGAGCGTACATGAACTTTACGTCCGTGTAGCCACAATTGCAGTTTGTGAATGGAGGTGATAAGCGTTTGCATTTCCTTATCAACGATTGAATATTTTTTCTGGTGTTCCTTGAATGCAAAACTAGTGAACATGATAATTTGATTGCTACCGTCTATGTGTTGATATAACACCGAGTTCATAGCATCATCGGTAGCTTCAGTTTCTAAATAAAGATCACCGGGTTGGGGTGGCATGAGCTTAAAGTTCTGGGTGTAAGCTTCGTGTAATTCTTTGAATGCCTTTTGTTGTTCCATACCCCATACAAATTCGGTGTCTTTTTCCGTCAGTTTATAGATAGGAGCTAGGATTTGGCTGTACTGAGGTATAAACCTTTTGTATAAGCCAGTCAGACCTATCATTGTCTGAATTTCTTTGACGGATTTTAATCGGAATTCGCCATTTTTGTTCGAGTGTTTTTGGACAAATTCTTCGAACTTGGCAATTTTTTTTTCTTGTTTTCCGATTTTATTTTGTCCGATTACGAATCCTAAGTGATTCGTTTCGCTTTTGAACAATTCGGTTTTGTTCGGATTCAAGCGTAGACCGTATTTACGTATTAAATCGAAAATCAAGATTAACTTATTAAGAGTTTCTTCGAGTGTCTCGCCAGCGACTTTTACATCATCGACAAATTTCGAAATTCCTTCGATATCTGGTATAACTTCATTTATCATTTCAATAAATTCACTCGATGCTGTTTTAACTCCATATGGCAATCGGTTAAATTCATAGACTTGTCCGTCTATTTGAAAGGCGGTAAGTTCACGATAAATTTCTTCCAATTCTAGCTGCCAAAAACCAGCTACAAAATCAAGAGTCGAGATAAAATTGCAATTTGCAGTGTCAAATATCACACTTTCGACAGTAGGTGGCTCTGTGAGTTGATTTTCGATAATTTTATTCAAGTCGAGTGCGGCTAGACACAATCTAATTTCACCATTGTTTTTAATCACTGGTGCTACAGTATTTAAATACGTAGATTTAGACGGTCGTATAATGTCTAACGCTAACATAACTTTTACTGCGCGTCGTATCGCAGGTAATAGTTTCTTAGTGGGTCTATATTTTTCACCGGTCCAACATTTATTAATATCGATATCTTTTTTCATACGAAAACTAACTTTGCGATTAGTATATTTGCCAGGGTATCGGCTAAATATATCTGCATAGGAAATTAATTTCTCATACGCGTGATCGTGCTGTTTTTGGGTGATTCTATTTTCGTTTCGAGCATCACGAAGATTTTGTTTTAATTTTTTCTTAAAAATTTTCGGACCATCATCCTCATCTTCGGGGTCTAAAGTTGCCCAATGTGGAGCTTTTGTGTTTTTAGTAACGATTCGATTCGTTTCATTCTCGAATTGGTTATCAAGCTCGCATTTTAATACATGAAGTTTTTCGATTTCTTCACGTTTCAAAAATTTCAACACTCTGCCGTGTTTTTTCCAACTCGGTTGGATCATCGCGACATTTTCGCTAATTATAGGCTGTATTCCTAAGATACGCATAGAAATTCTTCCTATTATACACGAATGATTTTCACCATCGATAATATAGAAAGGAATTTTCATTTCGATATTAGCTATCATCATCGTAACCTGGAGCATAACGCCTTGCGTTTTGATCGTTTTATTGTCCGCGAGTCGTAATCGTACCGATTGGCGCATTTTTATGTAACGAGTATTTTTCGCGTATTTATCTTTCCAGGCCTTAGCTGTTGCCTGAGATATTACGTTCGGAGCTGCTCCTGTGTCGAGTTGAGCAGGATATTCGTCTTCGCCAATATAAATCGGTATAATACACGTGGTATCGGAATTTTTATTGATATCGATCTGTTTACGTACAGAAGGTTCGATATTTTCTTCAGGTATGAATTTTGATTGTTGAATGGAATCTGAATTTGTTTTATGCACGTCACGAACGATTTTTTCCTTGCTTTCTTCGCTATCGATATTAACGTTGAGAATTTTATCGGTGTTAGTTTTTCTACCTCGTGCGCGAGTACGAGTATTCGGTGAAATATTATCTTTAGTAAGATGACAATTAACTTGATTCTCTTCATTCGACGTTGGTGTCGGTTTTTCGGAATCTGAGGTAACAGTAGGTACTAGTAGCGTAGTACTATCGTTCGGCGTTACGACCGAAGCGTTGGGCTTCACCAATGGATTTTCGTTCATATCACTATCTTTCGAACTAGTTTGTGACGATGGTAACGATGATTTTTCGGTCGAAGGTAGGGTGGGTTTTTCTTCACTGAGTGAAGATTTTCTCGGAATATAATCTGACTCAATATGGGGATTTGTTTTCTCATTATCCGAATTAGAAGGTGATATAGGTGGTTTCGAGAAATGTTTAGTACGAATTTGATCTGCATATTCTGGAATTGGCGTTAAATTTATTTTCTTCCTCGGTCGCTTCAAGAATGTTTTTAACTCGTTTTCCATAATACGTTTTAATTCTTGAAATACAGTGTTAATAATAAAATAACTATTTTGCTTCTTAACATACTTGAAGTTTTCAGTTTTTGGAATCATAAGGTTTTTTTCATCAGCTATCGGCCTTTCGTACGGTTGATTATCGTAATTATTGACGATTTCAGTACGTAAAAATAATTCAGCCGGTTTGCGCCAGAATTTTATTTTTCCATCGTACGTTTGTTTTATAAACATTTTCCGGAATTCTAGGTAACGGTGTAACGTGATAGGTTTACCACCTTCTGTTCTGGGTTTAATTATTGGAAAAAGTAAAATTATATCTGTCGCGCCTTTACGACACAGCTGATTGATTACCATTTCGAGTTCGTTCTCGATTACTCTGTACGGTTTCCTTGAGTAGTTCAGTTCTAGTTGACCGACTGATAAAATAAATTTTTTCTTTTCAAACGTAGTTTTTTCTAAAATTTCATTTAGATCAAGCATACTGATTTGTTCTTGTAAATAAGGCTGAATGAAAGCTTCATTCTCATTATATTTGTAGAAATAGGCCAAGCTATCACCTACAAATTCAAATTCATCAAATCGATTTATTTCGTTCGAACCCGATTTGCCGCGAGATGAGGGGTTACTATTTTTCACTCGCTGAGCTCGTTTCCCGAAAGATTCGGTGTTTTTGTTTCAAATTCGGATAATTCTGCGTCAGATGATTCGTTGTGTATCGTAGTTTGAGTAGATACTCGATCGGGAGGGTTTTGCGTTTTCGGCGACTCGTTACTAGCGTCTCCGCTAGTTTTATCTTCGGAACCAATGTTTTTCACATCGTGTACGACGTTTTTCTTTTCGTCATCGTATTTTTGTTGTTTTTTACGTTGATCGTTTTTCCATTTCTGCTTATTCTTTTCTTTCTCTTTTTGAAGACGTTTTCTTTCGTTCTTCTCTTTATAATAAGCATCTAAGACTTTTTTGTTGCGACGACTATTTTCCTCTTCTATTTGGGTGTTGGTTTTACGTGCTTTGCCGATTACGTAGAATTTACTTTCTGGTGACGGTTCCTCTTGTTTCTCTAATAACGAGAGTTGTTTTAGCATACTGTCGTACGAGGTTCTCACATGAAGAGGAAATTCAACGCGATACTCTGGAGGAATTTTGGCATAGATTTCTTTCAATGCGTCACTTTCAGCAAGACGAGGTATATTCTTTAAGGTTTCCGTCCATTTGATAAGTTGACGGGCCATACCTCGTACCGTATTAGAATGAGGATTCATGTGCTTGAAGTAGGACCAAGCTTTGTCCTGTTTCTCGCTTGACCAGAACTCTTCGTAAAATGAGTTCTTTACTTCTTCGAATGACGGTAATACTAAGGCACGATCTGCCCATTCGTCGTATCCGTATACGTTAACGAGGCCTATAAACGTTGTAGTTTTCAATTCTTCAACCATTGGAGTGGATTGAGTTAACGATTCGTATTTTTTGACGAACACATGAGGATGATATTTTTCACCTTCGTGAAAAGTACACCTCATTTTTTCGAAGTTTTCAATCGATACGTTGAGAGTTTTTTTCTTCGTATAGTTGCCGGAGCGTTCGGTACATTGATGTTGACGAAGTATTTCGATATCATTGTTTACGGTTTCTTGGACAGCTGATAATTCGTCCAATTTTTTCGAATGTATATCGATTTTTTCTCTATCTTTGAGTATCTCTTTCGTCACGCAAGCAATTCCAGCTTCTTGTTCTTTCATCATGTTTCTATTATTTATATTCATACGGTCGCAGCAATCTGAGATACGTTCATCGTTGGCTTTTGATTGTTCAATTAGTGAATTAATTGACTCGACGTCTGAATTTTGTTTTTCTTCGAAAACGTTCATACGTGAAGTATGAGCTTGTATGACAGCATCACGGGCTTTGTTGTCGTCTTCGATTTGCGTAATTTTAATATCGACAGCTTGAACTCGTTCTTCTGTGTTTTTCACGCATTCTACGAGTGTACCGACGAGATTTACGAGACGATTAGTACCAACTAGTAGTACTTCTTTACGAGATGCGTCGCGTTTTATAGATTGGCGTTGAAGACGTTTTTGTTCACGATGAGCGGTGCGATTAGCTTCGTTTACTTCTTTAGTACAGTTGCTATCAGAGGAAAAACTGTCATCATCTGAATCATGTTCGTGGTTGGATTCTTGATCGGATTCGCGATCGTTGATGAGGTCGATAACAGGAGTTATTTTACCAGTTTCCGTGTTAAATACAGTAAATATACTACGAAGAGATTCGACATCTGTTTCTTTCTTTAACGAAGTAAAATCACGCCAAGTTGCGTTATGTTTCTCAGATGACGTTGAACCGTTAGTATTATTCTCTGTACTCGTACTAGGGTTGGTCTCATTGGTTTCGAGCTTTAAATTGGGATTTTTCGTACTTGAATTGGTAAAAGTCTCGCTGTCCATGATGATATTATCAATCGGCGTAATAGGTGTAGATTCTGACTGCGATGAGAGAATCACGTTCTTTTTATTATCAGTTAATGATGACGAACGGGATCGTTGATTAGAAGTTGAGAAATGCTTCTTGATGTTAACAAGAGCGTCAGATTTCGCCGTGCGAGTTGGACGATTTTTATTCGAGTTGATTGTTTCGTTCGATGGAAACTTTTTCATATCTTATCTCCTTTAGGGAGATAAGATGCACAGCCGTAGTATGAAAGATTTGGCAACGATGTAACGCAGTGTTGCAGCGTCGTTGTACAAGCTGTACGATGTTGCAAACGTAAGAGATAAGATTGTACACTATCGTAGTTTTCTTTGTTTGCACGCGCAGAAATTTTCGGTCAATTCTGTGCAAGAAAATGTTGGTACAAAAGAAAACCAATATGGCTACGTTCAAAATGATGAAATTAAGCTTGAACGAGCTAGCATGCAATGCAAGTTGCATATACAAGTACTTAAAAGTAGTAAAATAATAGACAAAAAAATGGGTGCAAAAGATGCGGGGGTTTTAGAGCTGACACGAATAGCTATAATAACTATCGGACAAGCATAATATACAAAAAGTATAGTTATTTAAACAGTTGTACACTAGGTACTTACGACTTACTCGGATCCTTGGAAACAAGTTAGTTGACTGGGCGAACTCAATGTAAGCCTGTGTGGAATTAACCACGATTTCCACAACTGATTTTAAGTCAGAAGGGACTGGATTTTCCCAACTAACTAATTAAAGTCAGAAGGGACTGGATTGCCGTGAAGGTTTCGGCACCAAATGTAATGATGGATGTTGGCTAGATGTTCTGATACGAAAGTATGGAACACTGATGAGGTAAGTTGAAGGGCTTACCCTGTCACCACGTAACGGTATAACCTGGCTGGTTCGAGAGCCTTACGCGATCACACAACACCACTTACATTAAACAATACACAGACCGTTTCAGAACATGTATTGGAACATTAACATTAAGAATATATTGGACCTTAAATACAATTTCACTGTACCGGCGCGATTAAGCATTAACATAAAACCGATTAACTAACACATTTACGAAAAATGGATGTTTCAACCCATATCATAAAGCGAAGACACGGGAACATTCACCAAAACGATATACGTAACTCGCAATACCTTCAACTCGCATACGCAAGTACATACATCATACTACTTTTACCCTACCGAAGTACATACGTACTTCAATAGGTTTATTTTCCCAGGCACAGTGCTGCACCAAGAACAAGGGCCAAACCTCCCTATAACAACTTTTTTTTGTGACTTTAGGTCAGACTTTTAAAAACAATTTTTTTTTGAAGTTCTGACTTTCTGATATTTTGTTAGAACTTTCTAAAATTATTCC
>FIZV01011398.1:0-12386 GCA_900050545.1 Trionymus perrisii | reverse complement strand
CAGAAAAAAAAATAACGAAAACTTACAAATATTGGACATATTTTTGGAAAAGTAAAGTTCGAGCTTTTAAATGATACAAGTACCCCCCCCCCCCTAAACTTTATTATTTACTATAATACTCGTATCTTGGTTGAAATCAAAAACGAAAATTTTTAAAAAGTTTATAACTTTACCCCTGTAATTTGAAAGCTAAGCAAACATGCATACTTGTATTCAGGATTGGTTGCCTACTCACTGCGTTGAAGGAGTGACATCGGTTATGAAACACCCTGTATATCTATTGTAGACATAATTAAGGCGTGAGAGTGGGGAAGAGCGATGGAAGCGCAATTCTGTATAAGTATAATTTTGAATGAAAAAGTATACCCACGAACGATGACGGGATGCTCGAAAAAAGGGACAAGGAGTAATAGCATGTAGAAAAGTGCATTAAAAGTTGCGACCTTTTTCATAACTGAGCATTCTTCAAAGAAGGAAAAAATCGGCCGGCTTTATTAAAACTTAACCATTTACGAAGTTAAAACTTTTATTAGTTATCTCCGGCGAGATAATAAATTATCGTTAAAAGGGTTAAACTTAAACTTTATGTAAAGTTTAATAAAATAAAAGGATTTATAAAATGACCAATAATAAACCGACATTTTTCTTCCAGCTTCTTCGCGAGATAAAAACCAAAATACAATGCGGCCTTACGTTATTTTCCAGCATGATCTCATCTTCTGCGTTTCTCTTTCGCTTTTCATACCGGTAAAGAGAAGAATGGGGAAAACATTTGACCGTCGAAGCGAAACGCAAACAAAATATTATGCTGGTATAGCTCACTCACACTTGCGTATACCGAAGCAAGCCCCACAGTTTGAAATTATAAAGACGCTTTTCTCAAGTTTTAACTCTTTAAGAATTTATATTATACGCTTCGCCATATTGCCGGAATATTTTAAGCAGCGTGGAAATTACGCGCGCGTCTCAAAGCCTCTGATGCGTATATATTAACAGCATGCAATCCGCGAAGGCGTAGGCATAGGCAAACGAGTCCACAGACGACACATTCGACAAGATACCATATACTCGTGCAATGCATAGTAAGGCCTAATCTCAGGTGAGCATTTGACTTACTAAGGTTTATTTTGCGGCCGCCTCGTACACACGATTCACCTATCTCTGCGACTTCCTTAACACGTATAGCAACTAGCGCATCCTTCACCACCACCCCAGACCCCCGACCGCCAGTTACGTCTCGAATTCGTACACGTACGTCGTACGATACATAATGAACGAGCGTTGAAATTGTGTAAAGTACGAGAGATCGAGTCGAGCAAGTCGTTAAAACTGTAACAATGTATTTAATACGCTAGTTTCACGCCGACTTTATATGGTGTCTCTTCCTGGTCGACTGTTGAACACCACCAAGGCAACGCAGCGTCGCATCGAGTCGTCGTCGTCGTTGCGTTAAAATGCGAAAACTTTTCGCGCCTTAAATATTAAACGTTATAATTTTAACAATAAAGTTACTCTGCAAATTACCTACGCTAACTCGGCTAATTCGTATAACGAGAAGTTTAACGAGTTATATGTAATTTGTTATTTATTGTGTGTCGTGTTTTCAGCATCAACCAACCAGGCCGACGAATAACGAGCGAAACGGCTTGATGAAGGAAAAAAGCAGGCGTCTATGGAGTTTTTCTCGACGCGAGCTCGGCTCCTGCCTTGCGAGCAAAATTTTCTAGTGACGATGAAATCGCGTCGTTAGTTCGTAGGTTTTTTCATCGTCCTTTCCTCGTATTGCGCGCGGTTCGCATAGTTTGCTAATTACGAGAGATATCGATGAAATAGTAATCAAGAATTCCCCCTACCCCTCTTTTTGTGATAATTATACGGAAGTGAGTGTTATTCGAGGAAATGTATCGAAAATCGATATGGACGTTCAGATTGCTTCGAATGGCTACGATTCGTGGGCATTGCCACAAGACACAGGAATCGATTACAAGAGTACGATATCTCAATTTACCACATTTTTTTGGAAAAAATATTCTCGAAAAGGAAATTGTTAAAAAATAATTGTTAAAAAATTCTGCTGCTGATAAATTTTCATCAAATCTCTTCGAAAACACATCCCCCCCTTGAAATTCTGCTGCAAATTGCATTTAAAAAAAATTAATGTTTTTTTTTTTTTTTTTTTTTCAAATCAAATTATTTGAACCTTTTGAAAAATATTATTTTTGAAATATTTCTTAAATTTCTTAAAACTAAATATTCAATTAGACTTTGTAAAAAAAATTATATGGAATTTATTTAAAAAACTTTTTTGATCAAAAATTTTAAGATTTTTTCAATGAAAATTTCGTTAAAAACAATTCTTTCCATTAATTAAAATAAATCATCACTTGAATTTTTTTTAAATCTTACCGAATTAATTTTTTTTTTTTTTTTTTAATCTTGTAAAAAACAATATTTTCAATTTTTTATGAATTTTTTTCAATTTTTTGAAATCAGGCATATTTATTTCAAATTTTGTGAGAAAAAAAGAAAAAAAAGAAAGAAAAAAGTTTGGGGCAAGCCGGCAACAAAAAAATTTAATTTAATTGAAAAATGATGTATAAGTTAAAATGAACAAAAATTGTCAAAACACAACAAAAAAAATTCAAAATATACATTTTAAAATTTTTTTGGTAAACAAATCAAATAATATTTTTCAATTACTTTGAAAAAACGTGGAGCTGTTTTGAAAAAAATTATTCAAATCCCATTAGAAACAATATATTTTAAATTTGGCTGTACTTGAATGAAATTTTTTAGATTTTTTAAAATATTTTTGCAAAATCAATTTTTTAGAACAAATTCTAAATTTTTGGTTATTTTTTCAATTTTTTCAAACCAATTTTTCACACTGATTTCTAAAATCAGTTGTGATTTTCAAAAATATTCCAAAAAATTTTTTGAAAATATTTTAAATTAATTTTAGAAAAAGTTGAATAATAACAAATAGGTATTTGAACTTTTTTGAGAGAGAGAGAGAGAGAGAGAGAGAAAGGCAAAAATTGAAAAATTATTCAAATTGAATGTTCACCAGCTCAAAAAAAGCAAGTACTTCTGTGTGAACTTTTAACAGAATAATTTTTTCAATTGATTGTCTTTTTAAATATTTTTTAAGTACGGCGCATTCATTCAAATCAATTTATCTCGTTATGATTTTGAAATGCATTTTCATCTTTGTTAATTTTTTTGAAATAAAAATTTTTGATTTTGTATAAAATTTCGTTTATTTTATTTTCTTGAAAAATTGGTTTTCAAATTTTTTTCAATTTTATTGAAAAAATAATCTTTATTTAATACCAATTTTTCCTAAATTTTGTTCAAGAGCTATAATATAACGTATTTTGCAAATTTTAAATTGTTAAAAAAAAATCAAGAGGCAGAATCTGTGAAAATTTTTCGAAAATATTTTTTATAAATTTTCTTGAAACAGTGTTGTTGCAAAATTTTTGAAAAGAAGAAGTTAAAGATTAGAATTCAATCGTTCTTTGGCTCATTAGAATAGAAAGAGTGTCCCACAAATGTATCATAGTTCAAGTATTTTTTCTTCTTTTAATTTTTTTTTATGGCTTGAATAACACCCTAATTAAAATCTAAAATTATTCAGATGTACTCACCAATCAACTTGTAACTTTCAGGCTCCCAAGGAGGTGGTTCCCTGGTAGCAGCATCGAATTCGTAATACAGAAGCGAAAAAGTCTCCTTGCACGACAACGCATTACCGGGAAACAAGGAACAATCTCGTATCGTGAACTTGATTTCAATGTAAATGCGATTCGCCTGAGCCCGTTCGATAAAAGGCGTCCACAGCCAATTGTTGACATTATGATAGGCCACATCGCAAACCACGTAAGATCTCCAATTGATGCCTTTTTCGAAATTCGTGAAACTTTCTTCTACCCACTAAAACAAAAGAATGCAAAAAAAAACACCGCATAAATATCGCATACAAAATTAATACCGCCTTTTCAAGAGTTGAAAATTATTAGCAAATTTGTTCCCTCTTGTACGACAAAATATATAAAAGTATCGTTGACCGAAGAGCAAAATATAACTCACGAGGTAAAAAAATTCACATTTATGTTCGCTTAGTATACAGTTATCCACTTCGTACAATACCTATACATTCCACCTACTCGAAAACTTGAGACATCGAGTTGCAAACTCGTTTTAAAATTTTCTTCTTCGCGTTATCCATTATTTTCTTGGCGTACAAAAAGAAATCGTAATAACGAGCGTGTTACAACGTATATAGAAAAACATTACAATAAATAAATCTATGCAACTTTATACATATGTATGCGTACACCTGTGCACACGTTTCGTATATATACGTAAACTTGCATAAACTCCGATAAATATTCTGGCATTCTCTCGTACCTAGTACCTACCTACATTCTATTTTAGGTACATACCATACACACCAAAGTGTTGTAGCTTTTTCCATAATCAATTCACGTAAAAAAAAAGACAAGTTCGCAAAACTTTTTAAATTCGTGTTAACCAATGAATATCCTTGAACATGAGCTTTATAACGGTGCAAATTTTACCATAGATTTTTTTACCCTCCTATGGTATCGAAAAAATCCCCGCTGTAAAAGCAATTAAAAGAGTATTTTGAACTTATGAAAAATATGATTATTTTTATTTCAAATTTCAAAGTTGGGCCAGAAAAAAAAAACAGAAAAACGCTCGAATAGGTAAATATATCGGAGTGAAAAAAATGAAAAAAATGAATTAACTACTTTTTTTTGGAAAAACCTAAACGAATTACTATATACAGCATCTACCGTATTTGATAATATGAGGATTTTTTTTTCCATCAAGGGCTAGAATAAATTTACAAAAAATTAAATCGACTCAATTCAAAATTATTTGAATTTTAGAAATGAAAAAATCATAATAAAACTAAACAGAAAAAGAGAATTTTACAATGAAGAAATGTCGAAAACCCGAATATTATCAAAGTAATATGATAAAAATGGAAAATTCCACATTTTTTAAAACTGTAGGCATACTAACCTAAATAAGTGAATAATAAAAGAAAGATTTCAAAGCACACAGGGCAGCAAAATATACAGGAGTACTCAAAAAGTAGACTACTGCTTGACACTTGAATCGATAAAAAATTAAATTAGGTACATACAATTAGACAAATTAAATGGGAAAATTCAAAATAAGAATAGTTAAAAGCAAAAAATACTTTTAAAAAAAATTCTATCCAAGTTTTGAAACATCTAGAAAGGTTTTTTCCATGACGAAGAACTGTACCTTGAGAATCGGTTTGTCAAGATGAAATTTACACAAAATTTTTCTGCAAATTTTTCATCAAATGTAGCTATTTGGTAAACATTTTAGTGAAAATTCTAGAAAAATCCTAATAATTCTTTGTGCATTTTTTCAGAGAAAAATCCAATGTTTTTTAGTAAAGACTTTTTTAGTGAAAATTCTCAACAATTTCTTCAGCGAAAAATCTGATTATTTTTTTGTGGAATTCCGATAAGTTTTTTAGTGAACGCATTTTTAGAGATAATTCTAGTGACTTCTCTTTAGTGAAAAATCTAGTAAATTGTCTAGAAGAACTTCCAGTGAATCACCTTTTTAGTAAAAATTCTAGAAAAAAAATCCAGAAAAATTCTTTGTCATTTCAACTGAATTTCTTTTTGGTGAAAATTCTGGTGAATCTGTTGAG
Source organism: Trionymus perrisii (assembly GCA_900050545.1). Taxonomy (NCBI): domain Eukaryota; kingdom Metazoa; phylum Arthropoda; class Insecta; order Hemiptera; family Pseudococcidae; genus Trionymus; species Trionymus perrisii. The sequence continues at coordinate 6,661 of FIZV01011398.1, read as the reverse complement.
TGAAAATTCTAGTGGATTGTTTTTAGTGAAAATGCCAGCAAATTATTTTACTAGTGAAAATTTTAATGAATATTTTCAGTAAAATTTATTTTTTTGGTGAAAATTTTAGTGAAAATTTGTCCAATTTGTAATAAAAATTTCAGAATTTTTTTAGGGTAAGCTGATCTATTTTTTCAGTGAAAGCACTAATGCGATCCCAAGTGAACAATTCTTTATTATGTAGGTATTTTCTTAATGAAAATTCCAGAAAAATTTTCGATGAATATTTAAGCAAATGAAATTTTTAGAAGGAAAATTTTTTTGGTAAATATTCTAGAAAAAATTTCCAATTGAAAGTTTAATATGGCTTTTTTAATAAAATATCAAATGCTATTTTTCACTGAAAATTCTAACCAATTTCTTAATCAGTGTTCTATTTGTAATGAAAGTTTTAGTGAAAGTTTTGTTGTCATATTTAGTCAAAATTATAGTATATTTTTCAAGTGAAAAAATCACAAGTCCCACATCTTTTCCAAGCACCCTGTACACCGAAAAATTTCGCCATCTCGGTACCTTTGGCTCTCCTTCGTACAAAGCCCAGCGAACAACTTCCAAGAAAAAGCCTACGTACTATTTTGGTCATAAACTAAGCCAAAGCCTTCATCAACAATACACCACAAACTCACACATTCTGGTAGATAAACGAAAGTCGTCCATGGTTAAATTATTATACTCATTAATGTCACAGTTTAAGAGTAAAACGCGCATTCCGTCGACGGCTTATAGTAATATTGAATTTTTATGATGTGTTGCCGCTACGCGTGCACAAATCATGTAGGTAACTTATTTCATCGACGATTGACGAAGACGAGTATACAAATTAAATCGAGTCAAGCGAACCCGTATTGGACCGCTCGATAGGTTATATTAATATTTGGTGATTTATCGGACCACCACACCTATAGTAGTCCACCAGGTAAATTGTGTGAAATATGAATCGTAAAAAAAAAAAAAAAAACGCAACGCAGGGTATCGTAACCAGCTATGAATTATTGATGAGGTGTAAATCATCTCTTCTCATATACGCAAGGCGGCTACAATACTGGTCCTCTTACACTCTAGATACGCGTGCCAAGCTAAAACTCCTCAATACTGGAATACTATGGATATTTTCAGTAGAGACCCCAAATTCGATATTTTTATTACGAATTTCATCCCTCGTTACTGCTTCAATGAACGCATCATACGACCAAACACATCTGTCACACATTAGATAGGTACCTTAAAACAGGTTCATTTTTCCATTTACAGTAGTAGATAGGTGCTTTGCAGAGAGATACTCGTAATATTATTATATTATTTCTCCAGTTCTTTCTGAACCATTTAGAATATCGTCGTTTCGATGCAATGACGCGTGATTGGGCTCCTATCTACGGCTGCGGTAGTAGCGAGCAAAGCACATCTAATGGCACTTTAATATCCTTCCCGGCAGGCAATTAAATACACATTATTATAATAACAACGCTGCAAGCATCCAAGAACAACGACTTCCAAATGCTATGGTAAGTACTGCAGATTCTCTTCTTTAGAAGATACATAAACTATTTTTTATATACTTCTTTTTTATGATTCAGCTTCATCTATGCGCGGTTATATGTACTTCTTTTCAATCGTATGTACAATACAACGAAAAAGAAGCGCACGAAATCAAAGTGTCGGTATGTTGCTTTTGTTTCCTCGTCGTTGAAACGCGGCCCCGCTCGTCCTTCGCCCCCAATAGTGTATTTTTTCCGCTTCTTTACAGATTAAACGTTCATTGTTCTTAAAAAATACCGAATAGTTGAGAAAGAAAAGAAAGGAGGGAAAATGCGCGTTTGATGTCTTAACGCTACACATAGTCCTCGTCTGGTATTACCACAGCAACGTGTCTGAGAAACGGAAGATTACTGGTGCATAACTCGCGTGAAGAGCTTCATTCATGAAATCTCGAATCCCAGACGAGTTGAGCTCATTACAGTGAATATGAAAAATGTGAATTTGAAAGAATACAATATATAGCTACAAAAAAATTGAACGATTGAATGAGCTACAGAGCTTTTAAAATTGGCATTTTTCAGCAAAATCAATTAGTAACACTGCATTCAAAAAACTTTTCAACCCCGGCAATAGACACTAGACAGCACTTTGAAAACAAAAGAAAAAGTTCACTCCAAATTAGGATGTCAATCTTTAAAATTGAAGGAGTTATGGTCACAACAGATTCTTCGCCAAAAGTATTGCCTTCCTCAATTCATTACGGGGCATCGGTGAAACGTAAACAGCAAAACTGCTCCAACTTCTTGAGAAGAACAGAAAAATTCATGTGAAAAATTTGTCCATCTTTAAAAATAAAGAAGCTACAGCGAGCTTTAAAGTTGAAGAATAGGTAATCGTGGTTTTCTAAGGAACACCAATTCAGAGTTCTGTGATGCCCTCATTTTCAAATTAAAAAAAAAAAAAATCGCATAACTTTTGCTGTTCCCCTCAAACACATACACTCATTTGATTTATTACCTTGACAAAATTTTGAAATCTTTCTAAATCACTGCCTCTTCAAAATTGAGATGAGCACATAGTGTGCATGAAGTTTTGTTGGTGATATTCTGTTATATTAAAATCCCAAGTTAGCACATTCACTTGTAGAACATCCTGTATAATCGATTGAAAACTTCAAGAATCATTCTTTTTAATATGCCAAGGGCCAAAAAAATTACCAAAAATCCTATCAATACCCCTCACCCTCCACCAGCAGTCTAAAAACCCAACATCATCCGTACACGAACCAGGTAGCATGATTCATAGGCAGAGATATAGGCACTATCAGCATATTACAGGACTTTCTAGAAATGGGATGAAAGAGGAAGCATCAGAGCGGTGCAAAGGTGAGGAGAAACCATACTACAAGGCAGCTTTTACCAGCATATATGTACATACATATGCGAAAATGTATAAGGAAAACACTAGTTGACGGGTTTTCGTGTTTGGCGCGGCCCGTTGATTTCTCCAGGGTGTACTTTACTCGCCTATATCACACTATACGATACACGAGAAGAAATTTTTCCAATATAGACGCTTTTTCCCGTTTAAATCAACACGCTATATCCAATTGGCGTTGCAGTTCTCATGTACTATGATGGTACTACTGGTATAGGTAACACCTCTCTCCTCCTCCTTCTCGCCTCTTGTCCCAAAAGAGCTGTAAAATTCTTTTCTTTAACACGCGCACACCTTTTTCGCACAGAGGAAAGCGGGCTACCCACGCACAAGTTTCTTCTCTTTTGCCTCTACATATATTCTCTATTGCACACCTTTAACGAACCCTATAGATCGGGGCAGGTCTTTACTCACGTATTTTATACCCTTCTCCGGTTCTTCTTTCATTGAGACGTTAATATGAGATTTGCCAAATATGTAAAAAGCATCGGCGTACGGGGAACCCTTCGAATTTTGAGAACTACCACCCTATCCTCGTGAGGTAATTTTCACGCATTCTCCGGCTCCTAACGAGGTGAGGTATAACGAACAGGTTCATTCTTCGTTTTTTCCCGAGGTGTCTGCAGTCGTAAGGAAGAACAGAAGAGCCATTAAGCGTGACTTTGAATGTAAAGTAACTCGAAGAAGAATGTGTGAGGTGCTCGTATACGAACGGCTCTAGGGTGTTTGTAAGCAATGGTGGATTTCGCTTTTAGGGTGAATAGCTTAATTGAAGTTGTGCCCCTCCTAAGATATTTCCAAAAATATGTTTTGCAGGTAAAAGTATTTTTTTTAAAAGAGACTTTGCTTTAAAAATTCTGTAAAAAAAAAGTAGGTATTGTTTCACCTTTCAAATTATATTTGAAAGCTGAGAATTTTTCTGCAAAATGAAATTGTGCTGCTGAGCACATTTTACTGCTAAGTGGATTTTTCAGTCAAATATATTTCCCTGATGAGTGAATTCTGTTGCTAAATTTATTTTTCTACAAAATCCATTTTGCTGCAAAGTAAATTTTACTGCGGAATATAATTTGTTTTTGCAAATTGATTGTTCTATTGAACACATTTTAATGAAAGTGGATTTTACTGTAAAATATAGTTTTCTACGAGTACAAAGTGGATTTTGTTTCAATTTCAAATTGAATTTTGTTGCTAAATTAATCTTTGTGTAGCATTTATTTTGCTGAAGAGTAAATTTTGCCGTTAAGAGGACTTGTGAATAGATTTTGCTGCTAGGCAGGTCTTGTTTCGAATTAAATTTTGCTACAAAATAGAATTTTCTGCAAAGTTAATTCTGCAGCAGAGCAGATTTTTCTGCAAAATAGATTCTTCTGCCAAATAGACTTTTCTGCTAAGTGAGTTCTGTTTTGAATTACATTTTGCTGTAGAGCAGATTTTTCTGCAAAGTTAAATTCACTGCAAAGTGGATTTTGTGTATTGCGAGTTATTTTGAATTAGATTGAAGTAGCCATGTGAGGTGTTATATGCTATGAATTTGAAGATGCTAAATTCAAATTTTGACCTTTTTTCTCTCCTTATTTGCCATATTTCTTGAAGTTTTTAAGATTCTGAGTGAAAAGTTGGAAATACAAATAAATTGATGGTGTTTTTTATCTTAAAAGTGAAGTTCCGCAGTAAAGTGTGAAGAAACTTTCGAAATAATAATTGTATATCATGTCGAAGCGTAGAGTGATTAGATACTTCGTTGAAATTACACGCAACAGTATATTTCCGATAGAAAAAAATTGTTGAACGGAATACCCCCAATTTTTGATATCAAGTGGCGTGTATTTTACGACGTCAGATCCATTTCGAAAGTTATTTACCTAATACACGAAAACCCTGAGCAGCGTGCAGAGGCTTATACACAGACAGGAAGTTGCAAATAGTATAGGTACCTACAACATTTATGAAAAATTTACGAGCTACGTTTATGTATTAGGGGGCGTTTTCGGGCCAACGTGTAAAAGGTAACGTTTCAATATTCATTACACAAGCTACCCCTTTTCTTTTCTTGTACACAGTAAGTTTTTTGTTCGCTTATATTAGTGTTTGTAACTCATCGCTTATTTGCCTGTTGCATAATTAAATGACTCGTACCTGTTCGGGTGTTAGGGTCGGGATATCGAGGACTGAGGGGAACCATTCTCTATGTAACTGGTGTACTTCACAGCAGCGTGTAATGAATATCGGGTTAATTTTGCATTGCGGTTTTTCGGGGCAGATACGGAATAAGCTGTATATACGTTAACCTGTCAGGAGCACGGAAGCTGATATTTATCAAAAACATTCCCCTTTTAGCAAATGAATAAAACATAGCGAAACGAAAATTACCATCTTCTTATTAGCAAATTGAGTAATTTTCTGAATAACATTGGCGTAAAGATTAATCGCGTTTGAAATGTCCGCCGAGCTGCGAATGTGTGCGGTAGCGCTGGCGTCTTCGCGGAAGTCGTCGTCGCCTTACGTGTTATGTGTTAACGTATTGTACTCATACATTTTAATAGAATTCAAATTTCTCGCAGGGATGCTAAGCGCACAACCGTATACAACAGACTTATCAGCCTCGAATAAAAAGACCTATTCCGCGTGGTCCGTTCGTCTCTCCATACCATTTGCGTTGTGAATTACATGGTATAACGAACCGCGAGATATACACGATTCAAGTCGCGACTAAAATGTATATTTTACCAAAAGATGTGCTCTGGTGTGAGTTAACACCGAGGTGGAGTACACATAAGATAATATTCACGGATGGGTAAAATCCTAGTGCCGCGTTTAAGCTTCCAGTTGGCACATGCAATTAAAAAATGTCGCGTTGCGTCGTCTCTTCGAGCATACGTCGGTATTTAGACAGAGTATCGCAGAGTAAAACCAGGTATTTTACAATATACTACGTGTCGAAGCTTTAACAAGCTCTTCCCGCCACCGACCCTCCCCCCGTCTCCCAAGACCACCTAATACTACCAACGTATTCAAATTATATACGCGATGATGCATTCGTATACGTGCAGATGAACCAACGACATCACAAATTTGAAAGCTTCTGACATGACGCTGGTAGTTTTCCATCCTATGCATATTCGCTTGTTGACGCGATGAATGACGTGACCTCTGTTCTGTTATACGGATATGTATGATGGTTCTATTAAAATGTGTTTCGATGGAACCCAGGCACTCAATCGTCGTTTATGCTAATTTTGTGTAAATACTATGGCATCTGATGGGCTCTTATGTTGAAAAAGTGTACATCGAATTGGGGTAGATCTGTTAAAATTGAGATTGGTTGAACTGTTTCATCAAAGTTCAAACGAGGCAAGATTTTTTCAAAGTAAGGGCTGAAATGGAACAGGTCAATACAGTAGAACAAATGATGAAATTTAGAAAAAAAAATTGATGAAAAATGGTTTTTAAGAAAGAATGTTTCCAAGTTTTTCAATTATAACAAACATGTTATTAACAAAGTTCTAAAGAAATTCTTCCAAAATTTCTTTGAAAATTTATTTTAATATAAGGTCATTGTGCCTAACTGTAAACACTTTCGTTTTTTAAGTATTTTTTCACTTATTTAAACGATTATAAAATCCGAACGAAGCAAGCTATTTGAAAACTCTAACTTGCGATGGAAAGAGCATAGATAGGGCTTCCAAATGAGAGTTAGAGAATATTT
>FIZV01011378.1:0-13994 GCA_900050545.1 Trionymus perrisii | reverse complement strand
AAAAACGTTTTTGAGTCCATTTCCTTCTCTTTTTTTAAAAAAAAAAAAAAAAAAAAAATTGAAATATTTTCTAGTCCGATTTCTTTTGAGAAAATTTTTGTACCAAAAAGATTTTTCCAACATTTTTTTGAAAAAAAATTCGAATTTTCTATACTTTTTCCTTTAAAGAAAATTTTCCACAAAATTATATTTTCGTATTTTTCAGTATTTACCTAGAATTCCATCTTTTGTTTTACGAAATTTTCTAAATTTCTTTTTTTGAAAATTTTTCTAAGAATTTATTAGCAAAAATATTCTCTGATAAGTAAGAACTTGCAAGAGAAAAATTCTAAAAATCATTAAGAAAATTTTTTCTCAAATACAAACTTCTGTAAAATGAAATTTGAAACTTTCTATCGAAATTATTGGAAGTCATCGGGGGAGGGGGGAGGGGGGTTTAAAATATAAATGAAAACTTAATGCTTGCACATTCTCTCATTTTCAAGAGTATATTTTTGAGCATCTTTGGAAATATTTGTCCCTTCCTCATTCACCACAAAAAAATTATCAATGTTTGAGAAATTCAGAAAAATGACCAGAGTACGAATTTTTATACAATTTTTCACGAATGTTTTCAACTTTGAAAATGAAAAATAGGTTTAGAATCCGCAAAATTTGAATTCGCGAATTTTTTGATCCGCTACTTCAATCGTTAAAATTTTATTCAATGCCATTAAAACTTACCAACACAGGCGCCGGATGATTATAATCCACACCAGCGATGGTACACCGACGGAAAAGCATTTTATTCTCCGTCAACGTTCCAGTTTTATCGGAAAATATATATTGAACCTGGAAGTGAAAAAACACACACAAAAAAAACACATTATTAGAGGTATTTCAAAAATTCGTTTCGCATTGAAAGACAATTCTGAGTAATTGCAAACCTGTCCTAATTCTTCGGTAATATTCAAAGCTCGACATTCGATTCTTTTTTTAGTTTCCGCGTCATATAATTTACTATTATTGTGTATATGATATACTTGTAATAATTTCGTCATTTCAATGGTAACATACAACGAAAGAGGTATCATAACCTGAAACATGAAATTTACACATAATTTAATCTTTTTTTTTTTCAATTTATTTTATTTATAAATATTGATTATTTCTCTTCCGTGTACTTCTCTATCAATGGCGACTGGGTGTCTAAAAATAATCTGATGAAAATGAGGAAAATTGATAAGTGATATTCTGTCATAAGTCGCAATTTTTAGGAACACCTGGTTAGACGCTACACGTTACAGATTACAAATGCAATACAGAGGAAAACTGACAATGTAACGGTACCCCGCCGCCCACCGCCCGACCCAATCGAAACAAAGTACACAGAATGTAATAAAAAACCGCAAGGTCAAACGTATACATATAACTCTCGGCGAACACTGCACGGTGTACCTATACCTACCTAACTACAGCTCATACAGAGAGACGGGCATAACACAACGTCAATTATCATTCGGTTTTTGAAGAAGAAAGAAAGAATATAAAAAAAGACCGAATTAATCACCATGAAGAACGATATCTTTATATCGTGTTCAATGTCAACAGACTTCACTTGGTCACAGATACCCGAGTAATTCCAGGCTTCGACTTACTTGTAAGATAATAATAAATGTACAAAAAGTCAGCAATCCTTCGTATCTTGGCGGATCGTCTTCTTCATTGAACGCCAGAAAAGGTATATTTTTTATGGGAATGGTGAAAGACTTGAACCATATGGTACTGCCGACCGAACCGAAGATGCATAATACGACCAGGATCACGACGCACCACATTATATCGCCGTTCATTTGCTTCTCCAACGACGACCGCTTGTACCTCGGACCGTTATTGTTCAACATGGCTTTTGTCTCGTGACCTAATAAAAAGAAACGAAATTTAATCAGCGAATGGCAATTCATTCGATGGTGTTAATTGGCGCCTACGCATCTCTCAAATCGACAATATTCTAATTCCCATTCTCAATCCAGAGTGGAGACGACCTGTTAATAATGTACTTGTCGTCGTCGTCGTCGTTGTAGTCGTCCAACCGATACACACGCACACCACAGTCGGTTACTTTGTAATTAGATTCAAATGCGTGATATGTCGCGATTCTCTCTCTCTCGCACTCTTCATTTCTTAATTACACAGGCTCTCATTAAATCAAACCAACTCGTACACGAAGTCTACGTACGTATGCATGGGTGTTTCGTTCGTTTGCAGTCGCTACTCAGCACCCTCCGCGTCTCCCCCCTCACAATTGGGTTTTATTTTTCATTTATTTTCCTCTGGCGTATTTGCACTATAGAGTTGTTGTTTAAATTGAACGAATAATTTCATTAAAACGAAAATAATTTTTTAAAGAGGAGGAATTTATAATATTTTCATTTGCAGATTAATTTCATATATTTTTTTGAAAGGGGAAGGGGAAGGCAGGGGGTAAACGGAAACACGTAAAAAAACGTGAAATTCGAAATTATGCAAGGAAGATTATCATACTGGCAAATTTAATTTCATTTCAAAAAATAAAAAAAATTGTTCGAAATGAAAAGAGCAGGCCAAAATTTACTGGGGTTTAAAAAGGGGGAAGAGATGACCCTTAAAGACAATTTTTTTCATTATAAAAAATTACCAGTTTTTTATTACAAAAAATTTAGAAGTTATTTTATTCCAAAAAATTTAGAAATTTTTTCATTGTAAAAAATTGAGAAATTTTTTCGTTGTAAAAAATTGATAATTTTTTTCGTTATAAAAAATTGAGAAATTTTTTTATTCTAAAAAATTGAAAAATCTTTTTCCAAAAAATTGAGAAATTTTTTTATTCCAAAAAATTTAGAAATTATTTTACTACAAAAAATTAAGAGATGTTTTCATTTTAAAAATTTAAAAAAAAATCCAAAAATTTTTAAATTTTTATTTACAAAAATTTATAAATTTTATTCCAAAAAATTGCGAGATTTTGTTTCAAAAAATTAAAAAAAAATTCATTTTAAAAAATTGAGATTTTTTCATTTTATAAAATTCAGAAACTTTTTTATTACCAAAAATTGAGAAATTTTGTTGGAGATAATTTCAATCTCCTTCACTGGTGCAAATTTTGAAAATTTTTCATCATTTTCGACCCGATTCTGAGACCTTTAAAAAAAGGGCTTTGCCCAAATTTAAGCCTCAAAGGTCAAACCCCAAAAGGTACATTAGTGACCTTTACCCACTTCATCTGAAAAGATTTTGCCTTCTCTAAGTCATTTAGTTTGGGTTGTTTGTTTACTTATCAAGAAATAGGAAAAAACATGAAAATTTGTGAGCCTACACAAAGGTCAAAAGGAGTCCAAAGGTCGAAACCTCCAAAATCACATTAGAGGCAGAAACTAAAGCTAGGCTGAAGTTTTTGTACTTCTGAGCCAATTTGGCGGCCTGTAGTCTGAACAATGTGAAAAAAATGGCTCCAAAATTCCATTTTTGGACCCTAAAAAAAAGTGGGGATGACCTAGGAAGCTGAAATTTGAACTTGCATATGTTGGAAATAATATCAATCTCCATCAGTGATGCAAATTTTGAACATTTTCATCATTTTGGACCGATTGTAGAGGAATCCAAAAAAATTGTTTTGGCCTAAATTTGGTCTCCAAAGGTCAAAATTTTCAAACACTACTCGAGTGACCTTTACCGACCTTAACTAGCAGGTCGTTTAGTTTAGGCTATAGACTGATCAACTTAACAAGAAATAGGAAAAAAATGAAATATTTTGACCCTACATACGAGTACATAAGGGTCAAAAAGATTTCAGAGGTCGAAACCTTTGAAATCATATCAGGGGTAGAAACTACACCTACTCTGAAATTTTATAACCTTTATAGGCCAATTTGCCTGGCTGTAGTCTGAATAACGTAAAAAATGGCCCCCAAATTAAATTTTTTGGGCTCTAAAAAAAGTGGGGATTTGGAATTTTGCGGGTACCAGTCATTGATACCTATTTCAAAAAATTTCCGGTACTTTGGGCCTCTGCTGAAGTTTCCACCAAAAAGGACCTGATAGCAAATTTAAAGTTAGGGCCCTCAAAACCTTAGGGTAAATTTCCTTCTCCCGGCGTACTCTGCACAATAAAATTGACCTCATTCGACTCGGCTCTACAGGTCCAAGAGTCCAGAAAAATATGATCAAGTATAATTCTACCTTCATACTTGTGAACTAAGGCCTAACGCAATAGTCTTTATTTTAAGAGAATTCGACTAGAAAATGCACAGGTAACACGTACGTTTATAATAAAATATTAAAAGAATCCGTTATATGACCTTTTTATATTTTCCAATGCCTTGTAACCTTGATTTAGAATTCTAACAATCTACATAAACCTTTCGTAATCGACTTAGAAACTCAATTTACCAAAAGACTAAAACGTTGTGAAAATAAATCCTTTCCCATCGACGGTCTCACTCACCTAACCATGTTGCACCAACCATCCTCATCATTTCAGTGGTTAATCGATACATGCCACGAACTCAACACAACGATAGACGGAGAAACTACGCCATTATCTCTCACACCTTGATAAAAAATCCACCTCCAGCACATTCACGGGACTAGGTCGAGGGAGGGGCGCAGATCTGGTAAAACAATGCGAAAACTTTAATTACCCGCATATACGACAATTCCCTCGACGAAATCGGTATTTTTTAGAATACAATCTCTCAGCAAGAGGTTCTCCGTAGACACGGGTACTTTTTCGCCGCTCGGATGAATGATGGCTCCGTGAAAGCGGTAAATTTTCGTAGTAGGCGACTCGACTTCGACAACGCTGCGAAACAGAGCAGGTGAAAATGTCCTATGCTGAAATTCAGATAAAGAGAAAAAAAAATCGATTACAATGGGAAGGAAGAAAATTATACAAACAGAATAATTATGTAACTCGTGACGCGAACTTTTCAAACAAGAGCACGTGATTCGATAAACAAACTGTGGCGTAATTAGCACCGTTAAGCCACGTTCTGTCATAAATTATCAATCATATCTAATCAATTTGGTTGCGAATATAAAAAGTCAATTTACTCGAGGCTCGTCGAGTTTACACGTTAAATGAATCGTAAAAGCAACGTTTTGGTTTGAAAACTTTAGAAGGCGTAGAAAAACGATCGTGATAAAGTTTACCTTGTTTATGAAACAAGATGCTACTTGTCTTTGTTTCAAATTAGATTCGCCGTCTAAATTACATGTGTCGATGTAACATAGGCCATGTGGGTCGCTGCATTTAAGCACCAATATGTCGGCTGGAATCACTTCGTTGTTTCGTAATTGAACGATATCACCTGGCCTAACGTCTTGCCATAGAACTTTCTTGTAACACTCAGCTTCGCTGTGGAAAATAATAAAAAAAAAAAGGTGTTACGAAACTGGAAATATTATTCTGATTCGAATGGACTGGAAACGAATCATTAGGAATTATTAGTCCGCATAGAATATTTCTACGAATCATCGAACGTCATACTCGATGATGAAAAAACCAGCAAAAAGAATTTTACGAGCATAATTATCGCAACAAATCGGTAAATAACTTACCCGATATATACGTGACACGTGGAGTTATTGATTCTCTTATCGCTAGCGTGCCTTCTGCGATCCTCGAACAAATCTTTGACGGCGGTAAAGCCTAATACGAATAACACCGGAATCATGGCGACTTCTTTGCCAAAAGCATTAATAGACGGGTACCAATTGAGCAACACGATGAATATGAAGTACAAATTGGCTACTCTGTGGAACTGCTCGAGTAGATTTTTGGGTAAAAATGATAAAAAAGTGTACTTGGTGGTACATATTTTGTTATTCTGGCATGGTCCGGATTTTTGATTATTTTTATGCTTAGTTTTGGAAAGATGATTCGGTACTATGGTCCTGCCTCTGGAATCATCGACGAAAGCTTGTTTTTGGCGCGAGAAACACAGGTATTGTTTCCACGATGAAGGTGGCGTGGTATGTCTGAGAGTATATACAGATTCGGACCTGGAGGCTTGACGCGAGTGCCCTTTGTGCCGGTCGAACAGATTGTAATCGGAATCGGCATCTCGGTGGCCTACTGGTAGGATGAAATCAGTTTTGGATGGTGCGCGAGTATGATAGTTACTTAAAAGCAATTCATTCGAGTCGATAATCTGGCCTTGCGAAAAAGCCCTCTGGTGACCCTTTTTCAAAGCCGAAGGCCTGCCCGTGAACGAAGGCGAGATGGTACTTTCAACGCCGCTGTGACTGGCGCTGCGCGAATGACCTTTACTTAATTCGATTTTCCGAACTGGCAATTCTTTGTTTGCCATCGGAAAAAGATAAACTGAACACTTTTCTGATCCAGCAGAAGATTTCGATGACTGTAATAAATCTCCACTCGCGGGTAATTTGTTCGCCATATCCCAACATCTGGAAAACCAAAAGTACATCAGTATCGTCGATAGACGTTGACACATATACCAGCTAAATTTTCAAATCACATTTGCAAAATTTTCCACTGCTCTTCGCGGAGCCGTTAATAATCTGTGTAAAGGTTTTTATAACCTAGTTTAATTTTCTAATACAAACACATCAAAATAATCAACACGAGTGCGATAGAAGGGCTAAAAAATCGCGTCCAGTTTTAACACCGCCAACTAATAAATTTAGAAATAATTACCCAATAAAACCCTATAACTTTCATGCTAGCGTCAATCAAATGAAAAACTACTGTTTTTTTAATTTCGCGTGTACGACACTTCAAAAACTAATAAAACATTCGGTATGAGTTTCGAGAGTACGAATTTTTTCCCTCCCTTTTTTTCGTTTCCAAATAACTTGGAAATAGCTCGATACATGAAACATTAAAACTACGCCCGCGGTTAAATTATTAATTAACGTTTATGCTTTTCTACACCACCTACAATATTCGTTTAGGTATCATAGATAAGAATTCGTCATGTGTGTTGAAAGTTCATCTCGTGCGTAACCCACAAAATTCCACAACACGACGACCGAAGACCGAACTGCCAAACCGAAATTTCCGATACTTCATCGCAATCGGTTAACATGGAAATAACACTAATGAATCATCGATTCCTACGACGTCCGTGTCGCGCGATAAATTACACGTTTTCAAACTAAACGTAAACCATTCTTACCATAATTTAATATCAAATTTTAGAACATCATGAAACACACATCGCCGAGACGCTGATTTAATTTCCTAACATACATCACCCGAGTTTTATATAACTTATTGATCTGAATGCAAACAACACATAAGACCTTGAATTCTTCAATTTAACTCATAAAAATCACAAATCTTCACTCAGAATATCAAACAATTGTAAATAAACCACTTTGACTAACACGGCGGTAAATGCACCCATTTTAACTGGATAAAAAATTTTTACACACTCTTCGTACACGTCATTACGCGAAATGCGGCCACAAAAAATGGATTATTTCGTTCACTTTTACCGCGAAAATTACCAAATATTACGAAAAAGGGGCGGAAACAAACAGCTGTTTTTAGAGTGGAGCGGTAAAGGGGAAGTATACCTACTTGTAGTATTTTTTTTACTTACCTATTTTAATTTAGTGATACAATTTGCAGCATTGGATTTTGCTATTTTGAACAATTCAGAGCTTTGAATTCATGGTGTGTGTGGTGATAATGAATAATCATGGTGAAATTGATTGATACCTCTTCTGTCTTTATGACTTCATCTACGAATTTTTCAATTTTCTTCATAATATCCTACATGAATATTGAATATCATAAATTCATAATCAAAGTTTGATTTTTTTGTGTTGCGTAATATCAATAATTCAACGTACATATGTACGTAGAAGTACACGTACGCCTATCATGGAATTATTTTTTTGGTCAATGACCATGAATAAAACACTAACAAAAACATTTACGTAATTATACGATAAATAGTTAATTCATTCGCCTGAATTCATTCGTTATGAACCAAGACCTACATGTTTCCTAGGATCAAATTATGAATTAGTTCTTTCATGCTCATTATTAGCAAGAGTCGATTCAAATTGCAAACCACACGTACCATATAGTTTACCCACTACATATTTCAAAATATTTACCTTATTCTTCCTTCATACCTTTTATGCAGTTGTTATTTCTCAAAACGAGCAACTTCTCAGATACGTTTAGCAAAACCCTCAACTTTATCATTCGCAGTAAAATAAAATAAAACACACGTCCTTAACATAATTAGCATTCTTTACGTAGTTAAGTAGGTAATAGGTATTAGTACCGTTATCGTTACACGGTTATGGACAATTGGACAGCTCAGTTATGAAAAATAGAAAATCAACTTCACATTTCGATTTTTTATATTCGATATCGCTCAATAACAATAACAATTCTACGTTTACAAGTATAAAATTATCAAAAAAAAAAGAAAATGAAAAATGGAGTTATACGTAAAAACGAAAAACGATACAGTAAATCGTACATTTTAAAATGACAATCGGTAACAATAATGAATGATTTATAAAAATGCTTGACAAATACTCGTATTGATATCGTCAGTTTTGAGGGAAAAATTTAGGAATAAAAATAGGTGACTTAAATTTTGTTATTGTATTTTTTGGTATCGAATAAAATAATAATTTAAAAAATGAAATAAAAAACAAATGCAATTATTTCCACTGGTGTTTGTACTTTCTCCGAAATATAAATAGAGGAAAATCTCCATCTGTAAAACTGCACTGTATTTTTAAAAAAAATGGTAACATATCGACGCGTTGATTAATTACACCGCACACAAGAATCTGTTAATAAATCACGTCTCGACGCTTTGGTAATATCTCGCCTTCTTTATCCATTCAACTATTTCATATAATACATTAGCGTAATACAAAACACCACAGCATATTGAACTTATCAATACCATATATGAATGATGTTACATGCGGACATGGATTTTAAAAATGAAACAATGGGGATTACCTACTTCGATAGCATCACAATTAACAATAAATACACATATGCGATAAAAATTGTACACAGTATTAGTAATATACAAAAGCAACACAACTATTTTGAAAGACGGATTAAATCAATGAAAAAAATAAATAATGACATGACGTTAGAAATGGCAAAATCATCTTGGAGAGCTTTTTCTCCTTTCTTTCAAACCTTTATCTTAAAATACTTTGAGCAACGGGTTGAATTAGATTAAAAATCGTAATTGATTTCAAGTCCTTAACACCTTATATTTATTAAACATTCGATGTAAATACAGATATAAAGTTAGAAAACCTTGTTTGATTGTATCATTCGATGATCTGGTGTCAGTAATTCTATCACAACACGAGTCAAATTGACCGCCTACGACGTCATCATGCCAGTACCACCCGTTACAAGTATATTAATCTTAATTAACCTCGCCGTTTTTATATACTACGAGTTCATGTAAGGTTCACTAAAACAATATTATAGAAAATGTATTATCGATCGATCGATTGTATTATTTCACAAAACGCGGCGACAACTTACCAAACTAGCTCTCTCGAAGAAGCCATTTTATTCATTGAATATCGACTTCGACTTCTCTCTGTAAAAGAACGTCTTCTCTTTAATATTTCATCTTGATCGATTTGTCGTAAATTAAAAATACAAACTGACCTGCTCCTGGAGGCCCATTAGGTGGTGGTTTTTTACTTCTTTTATTTCGATTAAATGCCGAACCAGTTTGCATGGCTTGTAGAAGACTATCGAGAACTCCATCTTGGTTTTTGTCGGTCAAGTCGATGAGAGCTTGCTTACGACTAGCACGTTCGGTTTTCTCTCTTTCGGCTTTTTCACGCGCTTCTTTCATCCGCCTATTTTTCTCTTCAGTTTCACGGATTTTAACGTTTTCTTTGTAGGCTTCCTGATCGTTTGGAAAAAAAAGGTCAATATTAGAATTTATAGTATTTTTTCTCAACATTATAGAAAGTCTATGTACATTTGAGTTAAAATTCATGCTATTTCATGCATAAACTACGACATTTAAAAAATATATAACATAAACACAAATTACGATAAATTTGGAGGGATACACAAGTTCAGCCGATTTAGCTGACTAAGCAAAAAGTGAAGATCCAATTATTTTACCATTTGGTTCGCCAAATGAAAATGCTAATTCGACTGCTTCAAGATAACGAAGACGACAAAGGAGAAAAAAGCGTAGCACTAAACTAATTCACGACGCTGATGGCATGGCCGGCAACTTATCAGCAATTTGGAAGCTGGAGCTACACCCCAAAATTTCAAAAGTGAAGTGAGCTATATTCTATTTGTAGAACCAGTGGTGTACGTGTATTTGATGGGGAAGTCATGGAAGTCCGACTTCCCTCCAAATTTTCAAAGAATTGTTTTTTTTTTAACGGTTATGAGAAATTAAATTTTAAAAACGTTGTAAAAGTACCTAGTTCAAAAATTCTGCAAGATATTTTTAGAAGAATTTTAAAGATTTGAACTTTTAAACAATTTACAAATTTTAGAAATTGGGAAAAAAAAATTATTAGAATTTAAAAAAATTAAAATTAAAATGAAGAAAGTTTTTTTTTTTAGATTTGTACTTTTTTCAGATGATTTTATTAATTTTATCTTTCTCTTGATATATTTTGGAGGTACGCAGGCGGGGGAGGGGATGATTTTTTTAACATTCCTCTAAAAAATTACTATTTATGCATTACTGTAATTTTTGAAAATTTACAACTTTGGAAAATTATTGGATCATTAAAAATTACCAATTTTTAAAACTCTGGTAATTTTGGAAAAATTTAATAATTTTTGAAAATTTGTCAGTTTTATAAATCTGGCAATTTTTTAGAAAATTTAGAATTTCAGAAAATTATTGGATCATTAAAAATCAACAATTTTTAGAACTTTGGCAATTTTGGAAACATTTTCAATTTTTAAAAATTTGGTAGGTTTTCAAAATCTGGAAATTTTTAGAAATTTAATAATTCCTGAAAAGTTGGTGACTTTTAAAAATTTTGCAATTTTTGAAAAATCAATAATTTTTGTGAATTAGAGAATTTTATAAAATTCAACGATTTTGGCAAGTTTGACATTTTTTGAAAATTTACAATTTCGGAAAATTATTTCATCAAGTAAATTTTTAAAAATCGATTTTCCAATTCGACAATTTTTTTATCCTATTTTATTTGTCATGAATCTATGATTTGTTGAATTTCTAAAAATCAGTGTTTTAATTCTTTTTTTTAAAAAAAATATTTTTATCCAGTATAGGTAAATTTTTCAATACCTATTCTTTTAAATCAAAAATTTGATATTTTTGAGAATTTTTCAAAATCGATAATAATTTTGAATGATTTTCCTATTCGACGATTTCATTTTATTTGCCAAAAACCGATAATTTTAATTGATTTTAAAATTCAATAATTCTGTTGAATTTTTGAAAAACGAAATTTTAATACGGTTTTTGAAAACAATAAATTTAGGTAACTTGAGTGAATTTTTCAAAACCATATGTACATAATTTTTAATTAGAAATTTAATTTTGAAAAAATTTCCCAAATTAGACATTATTTGATTAATTTTTCCAATTCGACAACCTTCATTTTGATTAGTTTTTATAAATTCGTTAAATTTTTGAAAAATCGATTATCAGATCTTATTTTTGGAATCTGTGATTCAGCTCAATTTTCAAAATCAAAAATTTTCATTGTTTCTCAAAATCGATAATTTTAATCAATTTCTTTTTTTCATTTTTCAAAAATTGATTATTTTCATTGAATTTTTGAAAAATTTTTGATATTTGATTATTGAAAACGATAATAAATGTATGAAATAAATGCTTCAAAACTCGTATCTTTTAAACTAAAAATTTAATTTTAAAAAAATTTCAGAATCGATGATTTCGATTCTTTTTTAAGTTAAATAATTTCGTTAAATTTTTCAAAAGTCGGAATTTTGATCAATTTAAAAAAAAAATTAAGGTAATAATTTTTTTCATTATTTTCTTTAAGAACCGGAAATTAATGCTTTCATTGATTTTATTCAATTTTGAAAATTGATCATTTTGGTTGACTTACCAACTCAATAAATGATACAAAAATGTTCAAAAAATCGATTATGTCTAAAATGCAAAAAAAATATGAGGGTAAGCCATGCTTGAAAAATCCCTCTTGCCATATGGCTCATCTGCTCCTGTTTTCACTTCACTTACAAGATTATAAACTTATAAAATAGATACCCATATTGAGAAACAGCTATAGTCAGTCCTATATACGGTGGTGTTTTGAAAACTATCTTTACAGCTGCGCGACGATGTTGTAAGAAATCCTTTTGTGAAAAGGTTTTATTTTAGAAAAATAAAAAAAACTTTAAATTTCTTAGAATTTCAAAACAATCGCGTAATTCGTGCAATCGTACATAAATACTGGTCAATGCACTACGATACTGTACGTCGTTAGTGTAACCCTTTCTTTACCGCATAATCACCTCGCAATTCTTTACCAAGGACATTATGAGAATGGTATTTATTTACGATGCTATTTATTGTATAGAAACGGTTTGAAAATTAGTATATTTTCGGCTTCGCGGCCAAGTGAAGTACAATATTGGCATCGGTGGGTAATTTGAATATAAAGAACATTAGTTTATCTTCATTTTCATAACCACTTGAACATCGATGTGTATGCGATATCAGCAAAAAACTGAAACGAAACACCACACCTGTATTAGTTTACCTCTGAGGTACGAAGCTTTACTACGCAATCTTCTTTTTATATATGGAATGCTGATGAACGAGTTGTGATATTTTACTTTTAAAAGTAGTATATCGACCAACCTGTATTGGGGCAAGGGGTGGGTTGAATTAATTTTATAATTTTTGTTTGCTTATTATAGCGTGCTGAAATAATACTCGAATAGCTAAACGATGTCTCAAATGAGAGGGAATAATGAATAGTAGAAATTGAAATAATAGTTTTATCGTCATTTCCTATGTAAACGTATTTCGAGCTAATTATTATTGGAGAGTAAAAATTAATACTGCGAATGGGAAGGAATACTCTGGAAAAAAGCCATACTTAGTAGTAATTTTTCTCACGTCGTATGCGATTCGAATGTTTCCATTGTACCTGGAAACAAACAAATACGTAGGCCTATCTATTAATTATTTATTTTTATGTTGTACCTACTTTTTAATTGAAATCGTTACACACTCACTAGTTTCAAAAAATTGAGAGAAAAAATCCCGGGTAAAAGAAAAAACTGATAGAAAATTAGGTATCTTTGAGAAATCCCCCTGTCGAGAAATTCTTGCAAAAATTATAAAAAAAAAAGTTTGTTTGGAGTTGAAGAAATCTCCTTACAAAAAATTACACTAAAATTTTTTTTGTAAAAGATTCTTCAGTTATCCTAAACAAATAATCTAATGAACAAAATTACGTATTAAGTATCGAAAAATAAAACAATTTCTTTCTCAAAATTACCATTTCTCGAGTTTTCATTCGTCAGAACATCTTGTAATTTTTTTGAAAAAAATTCCCTATGTACTTAAAAGAAAAACAGCCTATAAATAAACTATCCCAAAAAATCATCTATAAAAAAAATTATGCCTAAAAAAATGTGTTAAAAAATAATCAATCAACTAAGCACTCGTAAAAAATTCTCATTTTTTTAAATTTTAGTAATCAGCTGGATAAAAATTTTAAAAATCTTTTTTTTTTTGAAAAAAAAGTCAAAAAATTTTTTTTAGAAAATCTTAAAAATTACTTGAGTATAAGCATAGATGATGACTATTTATTTTTAAAAAAGAGTTTGTCAAAACTATTTTTAATTCAATCGAAAAAAATAGTTGAAAAGTTATTTAAAAACTTGATAAAGATCTTCCCAGCCAATTATTATTTCGTCAAAAAAATTATATAGGTACTTAAAGAATATTTGTTTGAAAAAAAAAAAAAAAAAAAAAAAAACAATCAAAATTTTTTTTTTTTTTGAA
>FIZV01011361.1:0-11687 GCA_900050545.1 Trionymus perrisii | reverse complement strand
ATAAAAAATCATATTGAATTTTTATGATGTCATTCTGCGAAAAATATTAATAGATTTTTTGGAAAACAAAAAATTGAAACATCAAAATTGGGGAAAAAATACGATTTTTGCTTTATGCCCTGTTTCCAGAGAAAATGTGCAACCCATGAGAATCTTTTTGAAAAATTTTTATTCAGGAAATTTACATTTTTTAAGCAATTTTTTTAAGTGTTAATTTGATTTTTTCTGATTTTTTTTGAAAAAAAAATTGATTCATTTTTTGAAAAAAAAAACTTATTTTGAAAAAATTTATAAAATGTAAACATTATTTAAAGTAAACGTGATTTTTTCTCAAAAAAGATATGAATTTTTCAAATGTAATGTTTCTAAAAAAAAAAAGAATTGAATTTTGTTCAAATATGTGATTCTTGAATAAAACAAGTGAATTAATTGATACCTCAGAAGTACATCGTCGTATCCTTTCGCATTTGAAAGTTAAAACTAATGAATGACTGATTTTAGCCAACATAAATATATTTTTCTGCGTCAACTTTCTCTCCAAAGAATTTCTTTTGTTTTCATCAAGGTTTTTATGTCAAAGTTTAGAAATTAAAACCACCCAATTTTTCCTAATCGGCTCAAAAACATCGCGTCCCACCGAGATTTTCCGAGCCAGATCCGATCCTGGGTATACTCTACATTTTAATGTGTGGGAATAACTGATGGATTAAATCATAAAAATTTCCACCTGATGGTTAAACTCGAAAATTAAAACTAAAATTTTCAAGGAGAAATTTGGGTTGGACTACATTGACTTCCTCGAAATGGTTTTTTGGATTTCCAAAACACGGTAGATGAGAACTGAAGTTGAGAGTTAAAATAACGAGTACTTTTGATGATTTTTTTTCTTCTAAATATTACAAGCATAACTTTTTTTTAGAAGGGGGCACGTAAGAAAAAAAAGTCCACTAAATTCTTTTTTTTTACTTTGTTTCTTCGACAACTACAAAAGCCTGGGAGAATAAATGTTGGGATCATGACAAAATTTGTACATTTTCACCTCGAGCAAAATTTTCGCAATAACTGATGCCAGTGAACAGAAATTTTTATGAAAATTTAGAAAAAAATTTCAGAGTAATAAAATTTTATCATAAGGACTCGTTATTTCGACCGTCAACTTCAGCTTCCATCTTCAAGTGCTGCTTTGAAAATTCAAAGAGCGATTTTGAGAAAATCCTCATTTCTTAAAAATGATATGGACTTCATCTCAAATTTTTCCTTGAAAATTTCAATACAACTTCAAAGTTTAATCCCTCAGACGAAAAGTTTTGTGATTCAATACATCAGTTATTCTCGGACATAGAAGTGTTGGCCTTCTAATTTCACTATTTATGTATAAAATTTCTAAAATAAAAACTTGGCAGACGTTTACGTGGAAGACCACTGTACTTGATCATACTCAATTTGAATAAAAAACAAGAAGACGTAAAGCTGACCGCTTGTAGAAATATTCCGAAAATTATAAAAATGTTCAAAGTACGAATCGCCAGTACGAATTCCGAATATAACTTGGGGTAAGAGTTACATAGATAGTAGTAGGCTAATTAAAATAACCTAGATATACCTACCCTAATTTAGGCAATATGGAAATCGACTAATTCATTCGTTACTATTTAGCGATCGCATCTTTATTGGCAAAAGTTTTCAAATGAGGCCAAAATCAGCAGTGGTGTTGCAATCAGTTATGTTTTGAAGATAGATCATCGCTACTTTCTGGGTAGCTGTGTCGATCATTATTGTTGTTGCAATACGGATTGTGTTAAGTAATATTACTTTTAAAGCTTGATTTTACGAATAAACAGTCTTTTCAATTTTCGTAAGTTTCCATTTAGTTTATCCGAAATTTTTTTCACACGGAATCATGATAAAATGATTTACTTAATATTATCGATACACGTAGGGAGAAGTAAGTGAATAAATAGCGAAACTCTATTAAGCGGAGAGTTGAGCAATACTGATGACTAATGATGAATCATAAGGGACGCAACGTATCGTACCTATGTAGTGTACATACAGAATGCTTCTCGATGATAAACGAAAAAAACACCATTCTACCTTTCATTTGCCATTCTGTCGCTTCCTCTTCTAGTTTCTAAGTTCTAAACACACTCTTCGTTAGTTTTTCCAATGAAAACTATACCTACATAAAGCGCACCTTCGTTCGTTTATTCACACACGACAAAAAACTAAGTACCGATCAACATTAGCAAACGAAGCGTGGTTCAAGGTAAATTTTAAAATCGCTCGCGAACGAAAACCGGCCAGGTATGTCAAACGTTATGTGTAAAGACAGGTAACATCTGTTTTAATTTTTTCACCATAATATTCGGCTCGACTTATTTCCATTTTCGTTTTCTATAGTGTTCAACGTACAAGTATGTTTTGGAAAACATCGATTTCGTTTTTACTGCTGGTGCTTATCGGTGCCGAGAACAGTAGCAATCAACAGTTAGACTGGTGGCAGACTAGTGTTATTTATCAAATATATCCGAGATCGTTTAGAGATAGCAAAGAAACTGGTACCGGCGATTTAAAAGGTAATTTTCATCAATATTTCAAAATTTACACCGTTTTGTTGTTCTTTCTTCATTCCGAGATGTAGGTACGTTGGCTAAAACGAGTATACCTTTACCGACATCCAAACCTAAATTATGCTAACTTTGGAAAAGGACGTAAGTATACTCGATCGAGAATGCGATTGGGGGGAAAAAAGGTCGTTGTCGACAAATTTTTAAAACTTTCGAATCTCTATAAAAAAAATTCTTTTAACTATGTTTTTTAGCCGCGGTCTAATTTTTCATTATGCACCATTAAAATTATATGTCTTCGTATTTGCCAGTCATGCAAAATTTTAAATTACACAACCTCGATACTAATTTGCCACTAAACCGTGTGAAAATAAATTCCCAATTTTTTTTAAATCATATTTTCCGTATAATCACATCAACTAAAAAATTCGTGTTTAAATTTAAACCTCATCAAAGCGTTAAATTTATTTCGAAACAGACGAAGCTGAGTTAATTAAGACGAATAAAATCCAAAAAATTGCCCAATTAGATACACGTCACGCGATTTATTGGCAAGTTTTTCCCTAATGAAGTCGAGTCTAAGGTAGTTCGAGATTTTCCTCGATAAAACTGCACAGCTTTTCTGTGTAAATTAAGTACCCCGTGACGTAATGAATATCTATTATTTTTCAAAACGCATTCTCTCAATTTTTGCATCGAAAAAAATCATACCCTACACAGTTTTTCTCATCAGGTGTTTCTGACCAATATCAAAAAACCAAACCGTAAATTTAATGTCGTTGTTGTTTTTTCAATCAACTTTTATATAAAATCAGTTCCCAATTCACCTACTAAAAAGATTTTATAATTTTTCTTCATTTCGTAAGTCAAAGATTTTTCAAAAAAAAAACACATTTTTGTCAGCAGCTTGAAAACAACGTGACCCACATTAACATCCAAATCGACACGACGAAATATTAAAAAAAAAATAAAAAAAATAGCATTCATCGTACGCACATACGCAATTGCAATGATATTTCAATGTCGAGCCATAGATGCTTGCTATAGGTACCATGCGAAATGAAAATTTGAACAAGTGTTTTTTAGACACTTAGTCGTCACACGTAGATCGTTCCTACACCTATATAATAAGTACTTGTACCCCTATAACGTCTTCCTACTATAACAACATGGTACATGGCTTGATAAACCAATTCCATACTTCCAAATCGAAACACCTCATACTGTCATACAAGCTGCTACGATTAAATTCAACTCATTCGTAGGTGGCTCTGGCTATGTATTAAAAATGAAAAAAAAAGACGTCATTATTGTTGGGCACGATGAGCCATCGAAACAAGCAAAATTAACGCTTTAAAAGTCTTCCTATAATTACCGCAAAATTTCAAATGAAAAAATAAAATTATAAAGCGACAATTGAAATGAGATTTTTCGATAAATTGACGCGTTAGAATTATCACTAGGCAACGATTAGTTTATACCTTTATTTAGTTCAAGAAGGTCACTACCTAAAGTTATTTATGGTCAAAGAGGATAAGGGGAAACAATCAATGCGAAATTACCACACGTCAAAAACGTTCGACTGGACATTAATGTACGAAAATCTCACAAATTTGCGAAAAATGCAAATAACGCTTTCGTAACGCAAATATTTACAATATTACCATTCTTTAATATAAGAGTGTTTTTGGTGCACAAAAATTTACATTCAAGTAAATATCACTCGAAGTTTGAAGAGCTATTAAGTAATTCAATTTCCGTAATAATAAACATGGAAGTTGACTAAGAGAACCTGCCTGCGGAGAAACAAATATGTACTTAATTCATGCTTTACGAATATTAAATACCTCATTTTTTGAAAGAAGAAATTTTATATTTTTAAAATGAAATCCCTCATTTTTAGAGAAAAAAATCTCACTTCATTTTTTGTCTTGAATTTTTTTTAAGAAAATTTTTTAATTTGTTCGGAGAAAATAATCAGAATTTTATGCGAGAAAAATAATTTCATAATTTTTGGAATACCTACAGAATATTTTTCAACTATTTTGTAGTGGAAAAATTTCTTATTTTATTGAGGCAAAATAATTTTTAATTTTTGCAGTGAAATTTTTTTTCAATTCTCATGATGTAAAAGAAAATAAGTGAAAAAATTTCTAAATTTTTCTGGAAAATTTTAAAGAAAAAAAAATGTTTGTGAAAAGCGAAGTGAAGGGTAAATAATTTTAACAGTATAAGTCCAAAATAAGCTATTGAAACACATTGCTCTAGCCTTGTCAGTTCTTCTCTTACCTTCGATCTTTTGACTTATATTTATACTTTTTCGAAATCCTAACAGTATAAGTCGGAAGATCGAAGGTAAGAGAAAAACTGACAAGGCTACAGCAATGTGTTTCAATATGCCAAGAGTCAAGCTGATTTTGGTCTCACACTGTTAAAATTATTTACCTACCCTCTAAGTTTCTGACCTTTTTTTTTGGAAAAAACACTTGTTTTTTTTTGAAGGAAATGTTTCCTTTTAAGATAAATAATTCTGTTTTTTGGGGGGAAAAAATTTCTCATATCTCGAGGTAAAAATATTTCAGGGTTCAGATACCTATCGTTGTTACGAATTTTGAGCGAATTTCATTTTCAATAATTTAGTCTTGTTTCCATCATGTACGTATTCCAATAATTAACAATATGTCCTTATTCGTGTTTTTTTTTTTTAATGCAGGAATTGAAGAGCAAGCTAATTATTTCAAAGAGTTAGGAATCGGCGCCGTATGGCTATCCCCAATTTACAAATCACCCATGATTGATATGGGATACGATATTTCCGATTTTAATGACATCGACCCAACATTTGGTACTATAGAGGATTTCGTATCGTTGCAAAAGAAATTAGGATCTTTAGGTAAGTGATGCTAATTTGAATAACTTTTCCTGGTAGGTACGAGTATATCACCCCTAACGATTTAGATATAGGCAGATAAATTATTTTTTATTATACACTTCTCTCAGGAAATTTGCAAAAATCTAGTCCAAGGTGGCTGTTTCAATTAAAGTACATATTTAACTTTCGTGTACGTGTACTGGTTAGAAATATTTGATAATAATTATACATCTGCATTGGCGCCCAACACACGTTCGTCCACGTGTGACCGAGGGCAACCTTCGTTGTAATAAGTAAATTCGGCTCTATATAGTTTTTTCTAGAGTCCATTTAGGCGGCTTCGCTTCGCTTCAATTCAAAATAACATCCCCCCCCCAAAAAAAAAAAAAATTGCAAACGATTTTTCACAAAAATTCACATCTTGTAAAAAATTTTAAACATCGCTAACTAATTTTCTTAATATAGGTATTAAATTAATACTGGACTTCGTACCTAATCACTCGAGCGACCAACACGAATGGTTTAAAAAATCAATTAAAAAAGTCGAACCATACACCAATTATTACATATGGAGAGATCCGAAAGGATGGCTCAATGAAACCGCTCCAGCACCCCCTAATAATTGGGTATGTATTACGAATATCAATCAATTACTATCGAGTAGATACAAATTTCATATCGACTTTAGACAAACGAAAAATAAATATGCCCACTTACGTGTTATGTAACGTGTGCATAGCTTCATGCACACATAACACAACCGATAATGGCAAAAATAATAATAATAAACTCCTGCTATAAATTATAGTTTCTCTGTGCGACAGAAGTCTGGTAATACTAGTAAGAGTACAACGTGACACAAACACACGTTAGTCTGATTGTCGTTTATTTTTCATTGTCATGCGGCAGTAATTTATCGCGTGTTAGCGCGTAAATATGTAATTTCTTTTCGCAAACGCGTTATAATGTTCACATAATTCTCGACCAATAATTACCTTCGTTTATGCGCCGCGAAGTTTCCATCATGGGGCTGAGCTATGCGCATCATTCCTTTAACCTCAAATATCTCAACTCTATACTACGTAATATAAATCACTTTAGTTAAATATATATAGGTATAAATTCACTAGCTGAGTACCCTCCAAAAAAAAGAAATTCATTTTTTAATCGAACATTTGAGAAGTATGGCTTCCTCGAATATCGACCGCATCTCTGTTTTAGATTTCCTTAATTTGCCCAAATTTATGTTCAGGTTCTGCAAGCTCTCACCACTGCTTAAAATTTTATCTAAATTTTTATAGAAAATATACTTAACTGGATATTTTCATAATTTTTTAGATTTTAGTAAATTTTTAAGCATCAAAAGTGTCTTAAAATAGTTCAAAATACAAAATTTTTGCAGTTTCGCTCATTTTAAAATAAATGTTTAAAAGAGATTAATTTTTAAAATTCATCGAAATTTTCAAAAAAAAATTTCAAAAATATTTTTTCATTTTTCAAGATTTAGTTAATTTTTTGGTTACGAGTAAATCTGTAAAATTTGAATTATTTTTATTTTTATTTTTTGTTCAGAATTTAAAAAGTTTGTCCCCTTTTTTAAAATAAAGTAAGTTATTAGAGTTACATAAAAATTCAGAACGATGGAAAATCAAAATTTTAAAAATTTGTTAATTTCTAAATTTTAATCGATTTTTTTTTTAATTTTGACAAATTTTCAAACAAAAAGTAAAAGATAAATTTTTAAAATTTTCAAGATTTGGTCAATTTTGAAATTTTGAAATTTAAATTGATCTTCAGAGTTGAAAAATTTTTGAAACATTGTTCGAAATTCAAATTTTTCAAACCTCAAAATCTGACTGACTCAAAGTAAATTTTTGAACAGTTTTTAAAGATCAATTTTTGCGATCTTCAGGATTTGACTAATTTTATAAAATTTAATAAATCTTAGATGTTCCAATTTTTCTTCCAACTATTCAAAATACTAAATTATGAAAATTTGGTAAAACTTGAAAGTTGGTAGTTTTTAAATTTTAATCAATTTAATTTTTTTTTTGGAATTTTACCATTTTAAAAATTTGAATAAATTTTGAATGTTTACCTATAATTATATTGTTAAGTAATTATTCAAGGATTGAAATTTGATGAAATTTAAATTTTCAGTACTTAAATTTTAAATTCTAATTTCATTTTCAAAATTCAATAATGTTCAAAGTTTGTTGAATTGAAAAAAAAATCAAAAAAATAGTGTTCACAATTTGTCCAAATTATTATAAATTTTCGAAGTTGAAGTTTTTTTATCAACTGTAAGATCAACATTTTAAATTCTTTCAGAGAGATCTCGAATAATTTTCTTAGACTTTAAATTTGTCCACTTTTTGAAATTTAGTAAATCGTTGAAGTTGGGAACAAATAAACATTTTAAAAAATTAGCTGTTTCTAAATTTCAATTCATTTTTAAAATTTTAAAATTTTTTAAAATTCTGTCAAATTTCCAAAAAAATCAAAAGATTATTTTTTGAAATTCCTTTTTAAGATTTGACAAATTATAAAATTCAAGTTGATCTTTATAGTTGAAAACGTTTTCAAATATTGTTCAAAATTCAAGTTTTTAGAGTTTTAAAAATGTGCTAGCAATCAAAAATTTGGTGATTTAAAAATTTTGATTAATTTTAGAAATTGGGTCAATTTCCAGATCAATTTTTTCGATTTTCAAGATTTGGTCAATTTTTCAAAATTCAAGTAAATCTGTCATGTTAGGTCATGTTAAACTTTTGTGAAATGTTCAAAAATTAAAAATTTGTAAACTTTTAAATTTCTAACGTAAGTATATAAATATTTTAAGATGCATGTGCATTGTATTGTGTATTCTACTCATTGCGTAGGTAAGTTTATTCGGCGGCTCAGCTTGGAAGTACAATGAAGAAAGAAAACAATTTTATTTACATCAATTCGGAGAAGCACAACCAGATTTGAACTATCGCAGTAAAGAGTTAGTAGAAGAAATGAAGGTGGGTAGGAGTACAAATGCTTGAACAAAAATTTTCCGATTTTTTTTCTCTCAACTTGATTCGAACGTCTTAAATTTTGCAGAATGTTCTCAGATTTTGGTTAGATAAAGGAGTTCACGGAATTCGTACCGATTCCGTACCGTATTTAATCGAGGACGACAAATTCTTGGACGAACCACCCTATAACAAAAGTTCACAAGAGCGTTTGATTGGAAAAAAAGACTACGACGCGATAAGTCATGTATATACCAAGAACCAGCCAGAAACCTATAAGATTTTGCGTCAATTCAGAGAGGTTTTGGATTCTTATACGCAAAAAGGGGGTCCTACGAGGTATAACGATATCATAATACCTATTGCAATTTTTCTTCGTTATGTCCGCAAATAATAATTGCTATTTTAGGGTACTTTTAACGGAAGCGTACACCGATATCAAGCACACAATTCAGTCTTATGGATCTCAAGACAGTCCAATAGCACAAATTCCATTCAATTTCTTTTTACTAACAAACCTGGACGACTCGTCCAATGCCAAGGCATTTAACGATACCATTCATCTGTGGTTAGATAACATGCCTAAAGGCGGATGGCCAAATTGGGTGGTAAGCGATAGTCATCTTTACTTCAATTTATTCGAAAGTTACGGAAGTACCGGATCAAAACTTCGCCAATGTTTTGTTAACTTTTACAGATAGGAAACCACGATAATCCCAGAGTAGCCACCAGGTTCGAGCCTAGCGCCGTTGACGCCATGAATATGCTAGTACTATTACTACCCGGTACTGCTATAACATATCAAGGTGAAGAAATTGGAATGGAAGATACCAAAATGAGAAAAGACCAGTCTTTAGATATAGAAACTCCTTCTAGAGATCCGGCAAGAACGCCTTTCCAGTGGAGTTCTTCACTTCACGCAGGTACAGCGTGCAATTTTTTTTTCCACAAATCTATCGAATACTTGGAAGGTTTATCAAAATACGAAAGTGATAATATTTTTCAAAACTGTTGACAGGTTTTTCAAAAAAAAGCGGCAGTACTTGGTTACCAGTTAACCCGAATTATTACACGTTGAACCTCGAAGCGCAAAAAAAAGACTCGAAAAGTCATTACAATATTTACAAAAATTTAATAAAACTCAGATCAACGCCGGTATTCCAAACTGGAGATTTCCACACGTATGAAGTATCCGAAAGAGTTTTCGCTTTCAAAAGGTGATACAGTATCTTCGATCGACATTATTGTATTCTATATGATGTCCCATTTGGGAGTAACCCCCTCCCATCTAGAAGTCTGAAACTCATTTCAACAAAGTATAAGCAGATGGGTTTGCCCGCTCTTACTATTGAAGGGCTTGAAGTACTGCATGTTAAAAAAAAAAAAAAATTCACTCGAAATGAAAAAAAATTCTTGGCTGACTGTAAACAGACATGGAGATCAAAAATGAAGTGAATCAATGAGGACAGTTGTAGCTATGACTGAAAAAAATTACCGAAATCGACACAACAGGGTGTTCAATAAAATTTATTTTATTGAAAAATGGTATTCAGAAATTTTCGTACATCGTAAATTTTTCCTAACATTGTTTTATTGACCTAGTGATTTCTCACAGCAAGTTCAAAGAGTCTATTTCTTTTCCAAGTCAAATATTTTTACAAAAATATTATTCAAACCAGCGGCATCCTGCT
This sequence comes from Trionymus perrisii, assembly GCA_900050545.1. NCBI lineage: Eukaryota > Metazoa > Arthropoda > Insecta > Hemiptera > Pseudococcidae > Trionymus > Trionymus perrisii. The sequence continues at coordinate 1,555 of FIZV01011361.1, read as the reverse complement.
GAACTCATTTCGTCAATTTTTTTCAGTCAATACCATAAATATTCCTTTCCATTACGTACAGATTTCACACTCCTATACCTGTTTCCAAGAATTGAATGAAGAAATATTCACCTACTTGTTTTAATTTTAAAAATTTCTGCCTGAGAAACTAAAGGAAACGGAAAGCTAAGGCTGAGAGATAAGTTGTAGAGAAAGTGCGGGAAAATTATTTGCTGATGGGAAATAACTAGACCAATAGAACGATGTCATGAAAAACTTAATGAATAATTATTCTGAACACCATTTTTCAGTAAAATAAATTTTTTGAACACCCTGTTGCACCGATTTCAGTATTATTTTTCAGTTATTACAATCGCTTTCCTCAGTTGGAGTGAAAAAAAAATTTATATATTCTCCATATACAGTATCTTAGTACCTTCAGTAGAAAGGATAGACAAACACATCTGTGTACTTACACTTTGTTGAAATAAGTTACGGTCTCAGCAGATTAGAGGGGCCTACTCTTAATCGAGACACCCTATACGTTATCTAGGATACCGAACTTGTGTATATGTATGTAGTAAATACATAATAGGTAATCCTAAAATATTTTTCTCGTCAAACAAAACATTTCGCAGAAGTCTACCCGAGGACGAAATATACGTTGTTATACTCAATTTGAATAACGAAGAAGAATACGTTAATTTGAACACTTGCATGCCTGATTTGCCTAAAAAACTCAACGTATATCTGGCTAGTAAAAATTCTGAACACGACGTCGGGTAATTATTTTTCCTGTATTAACAATCAATTTCAATTATTTCAAACAAAGTACTAGTAAGTAGACTACATCAACAATCGTTTTGAAATCTTTACCAATTTAATTTTCTTAACACAGCGATCAGATCAATACTGACGATGTTGGATTCAAAATGAGGCCAAAATCAGCTATGGTGTTACAAGGAATTTTGAGGAAGGAAACTCCATCCACGAAAACGAACGCAGCATCATCGATTTCACTTTTTTCACTTTTACCTATATTAGTAATTTCTTTCGCACTCCGCCATTGCGTCTAATTTTCTTCTCTTTTTTTAAATACCTGATCACTTTTTGTTATACGTTTTGTTGCGCTGTGTAAATATTTCGCATCGTGTTACCTCAATTTATCTTCCTATAATATGTATTTTTGTTGTTGTTGTTGTTTTTTGTTTGTTTGTTTTTTAAAATTATATTTATTAACAGTGTGTCATGTGTTACAACAAATAAAGATATACATATATGTATTCCAACGAGCTTTTAAATGAGGCAGGTGTAATATACCACTGCATACAGACTACAGAGTTCTTTTTTCACCTACGTCAAACTCCCGACCTACATCTAATTAAAGATTAACATTCATTCCTTCCTCATCTGTTTCTCGTATTGCCAATTCAATAGCAGAAAACAGATTCCTTTACCTATTTTTTATATCTAACCAGGGGCGTGCTTCTGTACGTTTCACTCTGGGAGAATTTAGGAGGAGCCGGATTTTTTTTTGGGGGGGGGGGGGGGCTAAAACTAAACAACAAAAAAAAAA